>NEWO01000004.1:1462016-1544237 GCA_003013225.1 Phalaenopsis aphrodite
TTTGTTTATAAGGCATGGAATATAGTGACTAATTCTTATCCCCCTTCTGGAGCTTTCTTATCTTTAAGTAGAATATTGATCTTCAACATGAATTGGCTTTAGAATTGATATCACTATGTTGGTATCTTATTTATTATTTATTTCTCATGTTAAATGCTATTCCTTGGTTCTGAAATTATATCTTGCTTCACTTACTGTTGTGATGTCTGACTATGATAATGATTTCTACTTAGTTAGTTTGTTATTTCCTTCTTGTAAGTCTTATACCTTCTTGTCAGGTCTAGTGTTGAAGATAGCAGGGATAAACTGGAGCTGGATATGGTATAATATTTGGAGAATTTTTCTCTTTTTTGGGTATACCTATAACCCTTTTAGAGAATATTTTTGTGTGAGTTGTATACCAGGTTGTTGGGACCCTAAGGGCGTCTTTTATGTATTTCTTTTTGACTTTTTTAGTGGGTCCCTCGCACCTAAAACCTGTAATTTTAAATTTGAGCAATAAAATTGCCTATAGGCTTCTCTAAATAAATGCATGTAGGGGCGGATATCAAGAGTGGTCAAGGATAACCCAACAAGGGATATCAAGAGCCACATAAACTGAACCAACCTCATCTTTGGAGGGGTGATTGGGAAGCGCTAGGGTAACCAAGGGCAATGTAATATTTCAAGAAAGGCAAAAGGCCAATTTGCCCTTCTATATAAGTCAAAATCTAAATTTTGAGAGGGATGGGTGGGCCGGGGGGAGGGGGGTACCTACCTAGGTCCACCTCTGTATGTATGCATGCATATATGTATGTGTATGTCACAAATATGTCAGCATGAATGATATAGACGAGATTCAATAGCCTAAAAGACAAAAGTGTGGTCAAGGATGACCCACCGAGGGATATCAAGAGCCATGCAGAGGATCACAGGACTTGGTTGATCAACTATAGCTCCCTTGGACTAAGACTCAGAGCCGACTAAATAAAGGTGGCTCAAGTCAAAAATTAAAACCCACCAAATCAAGAGAAGACATCAATCCAACTCTCATCCTAATATCACTAGTCGCCTCAAAAAATTTCTCCAGCATCTTTAGGAGCCCTAAGGTTCTCATCGCTAGATACCTCTTGAACACACAAGATATGTCTCATGTCAAGGGGTAGACTACATACATGTTGCAGATTCACCCTCTGGCCAACAATCTAATCGCATCCTAACAACATGAGTTTCTCATCCTGGGGTCAACAGTTGGTAGCCAGACCAAAACAACCAAACAGTTGACTCAAGCTAATCTAGCAAAGTTCGAACAACCAATGACCACCAAAGCTGATCGACTACCACAACAGAATCAATTGAATGGAGCTTGGCAACCCGAGAACTACAAATCTAAGCCAGCCGAGTGATAAGGTAACCAAGCCACAGGCTCATTTATTTTTTATGCCTAAAATACCCTATACATCCCTTGTAAAAGCAACGACAAGCATGTAATTATACATATATGCCCCTTGCCTGTAAATAAGGGCTCATTTCTCCAGTAAAGGGTTAATTAGTCATTCTTCAAAGAATAGCTCTTTATTGTGCGCTCTCTCTCTCTCTTTCTTTTTGTCTTATTCTACGCTCTATTTCTTGGGTGTGATTCAATTGACAGATTTAAATTCAACATCCTAAAAGTATACTGAACATGAATCATGTCATCAATAAGAAGAGAAACACAACAAGGAAAAGAAGCACATCAAGGAGATGCAGTGAACATGGAGTACATCAAGGAATTCATAAAACAACAAAACCGAGAGTTAAGAGACCAGATGTTGGGCCAAATTTTAGGGGCCATCAGAGAAGTAATGTCAGAATGAAGGGAATAAAATCCTTGTGAGGGACTGATGCCCAATGGTCGGAGGGCGTAGTTGCCCAAAGAAAGAACAAAAGATCCCCAATATTAGGACATTGTTGGGTCATCATTGATGGATAAACATAGATATGAGTGTATTGGGGCCTCTCGCTAGCCGAAGAAAATGTTCTCTCAACAAATTTAAGTTGTTGAACCCCCCAATAATTTTAAATATCACAGATCGAGTTGTACAAATGTCAGATTGATCCGACCGACTACCTTACTTTGAGTCGACCGACTACCTTACTTTGAGTCGACCGCCTGCTTGTTGAGGATCACTGATGCTTTGAAGTGTCGCGTCTTTTTTACCACTCTGAGGAAGTCAAACCTCAAATGGTTCAATGGATTGTCAGTAGGAGCAATCACCACATTTGTTGATTTCAAGAGGAAGTTTGTGGCACAGTTTGCCAGCGCCCATAAGTCACAAAAGAGTTTGCAAGCCCTACAGCAGATCCCTTAAGATCAAAATGAGAGTCTTTTTTCATATATAACATGATTCCATAAAAAGACGATGGAGGTGCGGGATCCGAATCCCATGGTAGTATATGTTTGCTTATCCAAAGGACTAAGAGAACTATATTGATATGCCCTGGTCTTCCAATAGCCAAAGACATAGGCAAAACTGTTGGAGTTGGCCAACCGCCACATCGCATGATAGAAATATGTCAATAGCTCCACCTATCACAAAGCTGAGTCATATTAGTTTCTCCGAAAAAAGAGATATCTACAAAATAATGAGTGGAGGCCAAAAGAAGACCAACATCCTACCTCTGTTCCTGACATGAAGACAGTTGGTCATTCCTGGACAACAAGGGGGTTGATAGGAACAATCATTGAGGTGGTCAGACAAGGCATAATGACCATCGATTATCTCGTTATCAAGAGCAACCATTGAGCAACCACAAAGCAGTAAGCGCCACTACATTGAGAGTTTCGAAGACAAAGTTAGTATAGACCATCCAAAATAAGAAATACTTCAAGAAGACGCTCCTACTGAGAGTCAGATCTTTTCTCTAAGACACAAAGAAATACTGCGTATATCATAAAGACCACGACCACGACACACAAGAGTACAAGTACCTCTAGAGCCTGGTCGAGGAGCTAATAAGAGCTGGAAAGCTAAAAAAGTTTGTGGTATTATGGATGATGACCAAGAGGCACGGAAATACTCCAATAGAAGAAATCTCGAATGAAATAATGCAGGCGAACACCATCCATATCATTAGGATAGTGCCCTCAAATTGGAAAAGCTTTACGCAGCTACCTTTGCTATGAAGCGCAACTTTCATCCACCAATAACATTCACCGATGTTGGTTTGCCTCTAAGGGGGAATCGATACAACAATGCCATCATCATGACAGTGACGATTAGCATTTATCAGATAGGCAGCATCCTGGTCGACACAGATAGTTTTGTGAACATCTTGCTCAAGTCGGTGTTTGATAAAATGAGCAGCTGACTAGTTGGTGGCACTGATCAACCCACTATATGGCTTCTTTAGTGAGAGAAAAGAGGCCTTAGGTGTGATTGCATCGCAAGTCACTTGGCGAGAAGGAGAGAAGCAATTCTTCGACTCCATGCCAACTTACAACGCGATCTTCAGTCTCGCTTTGCTAAATGGTTACAAAGTCATAATCTTTACATACCATGTTGCTGTGAAATTTCCTAGCGGCAGAGCGATCATTACTGCTTGAGGGATTTTGGAGCAATCCAAGACTTGCTACCTCAAGGCGGTTGGGAGTGTGGAGCAAGCGTCACACGATCTTTAGAATAAGTGCAAAAGTGGTCTTGAGACTTGCGAGGCCACCCTTAAAGTACCTGTAGCAGATGGTCCAGGAGTTGCTACCTTAGAGCGGTCGGGAGTGTGGAGCAAGCGTCACACGACCTTCAGAACAAATGCAAAAGTGTACTTGAGACCTGCGAGACCACCCTCAAAGTACTTGTAGCCGGTGGTGACATTGGCAAATTTTTTTAATAAAAAAAAATTGATGCAAGGATGAAAGGCGCACTGGTCTGAACCCTCTGGGAGCATCGGGACATCTTCGCTTTGTCGATGGGAGGCATTATGCGGTTCCAACAGCTAAATGTGCATCCATCTGCCCGACTTTTAAAACAAAAGATTAGATTCTAGGCGATGACCCTGACGGGATCAATTTGGGAGGAGGTCCAGAAGCAAAAAGAAGCAGGCTACATCTGTGAGGTGCATTACTCCACCTAGTTCTCAAACATAGTAATGGTTCAAAAGGTGAACGACAATTGAAGGATATCTCTGCAGTTTACAAATCTTAACTCTCAAATCATGGAACTAATGTATAGCCATGTTCATCAAATTCAAATTGATCAAGTCATTCTATGAATATATAATACAATTTAATCAAAGTTTTCAACGTTAATCTAATCTAGAACCACTCATAACCAACTATTATTGAACTCATCTACAAGCCTCAAAACAACTTACCTAGAGTACTTCCCAAGCTACTTAGAAGCTCTAGCCGAAAAAAGCTCGTTGAGATACTCGTACCCCTAAAACTTTCTAAGGAATTCTATCTCATTTAGCTCACCAATAGAACTTAGTAGTAGAAACCGCTACAAAAATTGGCTCAGCTTCCTCAAGAGAAAAGAATCGACTCATCAAATAAAATATTCCATTGAACTCATCCCCTAATACTCACGAAGAACTCACCAAAGAACTCATCGAGAGAATTTATCAATGACGGTAAGCCAACTAGATCTTCCGTTTCATGCCATGTTACATTAAGCATGTTTTTTTAATATCTAAGTTATTCTATTTCCTACGGTAAAATTTTTAAAATAGAATTTTTAAGAAGTTAATATTAAGAGGAGACAAATTAAAAACAAAACCTATAAAATGGGCAAAGTCATCTGCCATTTCATTTATTTTCCAATAATTTTGATCATCCTCTCATTCACTAGCGGTCGGCGTCAAGTCAAACGGATTATTCCGATCCTTCTGAATCTAGCACAATCCTTTACACCATTTCGCTTTTTGTACACATACCCTGCAAAATCAATGTTTTTCCTTTGGCCATGGGAGATGTTTTCTTCAGCTTTGATAAATTTTGAGGAAAAAAATGGAGTACAAGGCATCTAATTTTTAATATTTAAAAAATTATTGTAATTTGAGCTATTTTCATTTTTAACTTCTTTGAAAATTATTTTCTGTTAAATATAAAACATTATCAAATATCTCACCAAACCAATTTAACAATTTAGCACCTAGATGTGACAAATCCATATTTATCAAATTTATTTGCAGTTAAATTTTTTCTATAAACAATTTAGTAGCATTAGTAAGGATGGTTATAATTTAGAGTCCTTAGTCTTTTACATTTAAAAAAAAGGCTAAAATGGCAAGCATAACACTCCCATGACAAAAACACTCTTTGGCCTTTCACCAATACTCTAGTCTATTTACAAAGAAGATGCTGGCTAGTCTGAATATTATATAAAAAAGAAAGAACAAGCTTAGGAAGCAGAAAATAGGAAGTCGAATCGCCCTTCTAAAGTAACAAAATAGCTTTCAGAAAACTATATAAGTATTAATGTTGGTTTCAGCATACCTCAAATTAAAAACTCCGAACTGGAGAAAAGAGATCGCCGGCCTTAGATAACGTGAATCCGCTTCTCTGATTTGATATTCTGGTCAGCAATTGCCACAAAAGTTCCAGCACATTAACGCTTATTCACTTTGCCAATGGAAAAACTAGGTCAAGATATACGAAATGATCGGGGTAAATTTTTAAATTACCAAAATTTAATTTAAGATGAATCTAATACATAAAAATTGATTACAATTTATATGGGCATTTACATGCATACCACCCAATTCATACGTAGTTACATATCAAACACCTATACTTTTAGTTTTTAAATTTATACCACCCAAATCTTTCATACACCACTGATTTAACTTGGCGAAATACATGGGAAGGGGCATACATGTAAAAATTAAAGTTTAGGTGCTGGGCGTAAATACATGGGAATTATGTGGTATGTATGTAAATCTCCCACATTTATATTACAGTTATTTTACAGCAGATCTAAGAATTTAGATAGCCATATTGACAAAATATTAATGAGTTAGTTCTAGCTACCTATGCTCTAATTAAATAAAAAAAGAAAAATTAAATGCACACCAAACAATTCTCATGCAAGTTTGTATTTAACATCTAAAATTTGATACTTGTCTGCATCACATTTTCATGGCATAATCACATCGAAATCTAAAAATATGTGTATGGGTATGGGCACGACAAGAGGAATGAAGCAATAACTTACCCGATCACTAGTTGGGTGCATCAACTGGTTGGCGAGGAGGAATGGCTGCATTTCTGCGCTGGCGTTCGCGGAGATAGAGAACGGTGAGGAGGCAGATGAAGAGGGTCAGTATGGTGGCGTTTCCTTCATCAAGAAGAACTTCCTCCACCCACAACTCTATTCTTGGAAATACATTTGGCAGCGAATTAATCACGCCAATCTAAAACACAAAGCAAGCACTCAGATGATAAAGTTTCTGATGGTCTTAAAGATTACTCTAGAAGTGAATCCAACGCAGGTAAAAAAACCAAATAAAAAAAAAAAAAAAAAACAGAAGCATCTCTCTCTTTCCATATATATAAAGACTTTCTTACAAATATCAGCTCCAACAATATTAAAATATCATAAATCTTATTTGTTGTATTAGAAATAAAGAATGATAAAGATGGCATGAGAAAAGAGATGAATACCCTTGAAAAAAATGATAGAGAGATTGTTAAGTTACCAAAAGAAAAAAAATTGCAAGATACAAATGGGATTCTTCCACGAACAATATCAAATAAGATTTGTAATAACTATACTCAATTCCATGATATAGACCGCCAAGTAAAAAATTACAATTGCTGCTAAAATGAATATAATTCACATTTTGATTTCTCTGGCTGCTAACAATGGATGGTTTATGCAACAATATGATGTAAAAAATGCATTTTTACATGAGGATATTGAAGAAGTTTATATGGATTCTCTATTAGAATTTAAAAATTCTTCCATTGAAGATAAGAATGTACAGATTAAAAAGATGTTATATGATCATAAATAATCCCTAAATATATGAATTGAAAAATTTACAAAACTCATATATTAAATAGAATATAAATAAAGCCATGAAGATTATACACTCTTCATAAAAGATTCCACTTAAAAAAAGAAATTAAATTCTAATTATGTATGTTAATGATATATATATTATAGGAGATGATAACAAAGGAAAAGAATGACTTAAAAAGTGCTCTCACCACAAAATTTGAAATTAAAGAACTTGACAAACTCAAATAGCTTCAATGTATAAAGGTGGCTATAAAAGAAAAAAAATATATATCTCAAAAAAAATATTTTTTATAGAAGTGGCTATATCCAGAAAAAAAAATTTCTAACAAAAATATTTATGGTTTATTAGAAAAAAGGACTAAATACAAGCCATACAAAGCTCCTATTAAACCAGATAATAAACTAGACACAAATGAAGTAGCAACATAATTGAGATTAGAAAATATAAAAATTAGTTGAAAAACTAATCTTCAGCATACACATCCTGACATCACTTGTGAAGTAAGTTTTATTAGTCACCTTCAAGCTACAAACAGAGTTCTCGGGTATCTAAAATGAAGCTTTGAAAAAGGATTTGCTATAATAAACATGATTATACAAACTAAAGATTATCTAATGTTAATTATGCAGGATCACAAATGAATAAGAGATGCACTTCAATATATTGCACCTTGTTGAGACAAAATCCAAATGTTAAATCTGATTTCAAAGCAACCGTTCAAAATATATGTGAACTCAATTGGATTAAAATTATACTAGAAAATTAAATTAAAAAACCCATGAGAATAAGCAATGGCAATAAATCCTCCATAAGCAATGCTCACAATATAATACAACATAATCAAGCCAAACATATAAAGATAAATAGGCTTCTCAAAAAAGAAATTAGAAAGCGGTGTGTGTGTAGTAAAGTGTCAAAATATCATATTAGTCCCTATACTCTTTTAATATGAGATAAAATAATCACCACAAAGGACCATTTTAGCCCCCATTAAAAGAGCATGGGGGCTAAATTAGTCCCTCCTTCCCTCTCTTTCCCTCCTCTCTCCCTCCCAACACACACACACACAAATATATATATATATATATATATATATATATATATATATATATATATATATATATATATATATATATATATATTGAAAAGCCTAAGGGCTGATTTTATTGAAATAGAAAGGATATATAAAGGTTGTATGAGAGAGCCCAAAAGAGGCACCGTGCCCATACGATACAAATACAATAATACTAAAACAAAAGGATACAGATAGACTCAATAAAAAGTAAAACAAATTTAAAACATGCAAAAAACAAGTAGCTAGAGACTACAGTCAATTTAGTCATGTCTCTTCCTTTAGTTTTAGAAGCAAAGACAGATAACAAACTTTGAAGAGTCTTATCATTGTCAGGAGTAACTAAAGTATCATCTATTAAGTTTCCAAAGTTGAAGTGTGCCCTCAGCCTTCTTCTTCCGCCGAGAAGTGTAAACCTGTCATTCTTCATCTGAAGATTGACTCATATGACCCTCGGTCTGATTTGATGGAAGAACCACAGTAGAAGGAAAGACAATCGTGTTGAACTCATTTTGAGGTCATTTTTCCTCTTTTTAGATCCTTGGATCTAGCTCTAAAGTTTCCAATCGACTATCTTAGAGGACTAAATCTGGAACTCACCCTTTTTTTAGAAATTCGAACAACTTCCTAATTCTCTTGTGGTGTCTCGCTTGAGTGGTCTCAAACCGTAACCATTTGATCGAGTGGTTGTGTTCACGGACCATCATCATTTGGTCGAGTAGTTAAGGACCATCATGCGGAGGCCCAAAGAGATCCCATAGGGTTTAAAAGCCTTAAGACACCCATAATGACTTCAGTGAATTCGTACGCACAAATATCACAATTCACGTCACCTACACCCGTAAAAACTTCACAATTAATCGGAACATAAGTCAATTTTTTAAATAACCGATAAAAAACCCGAAATTTGAAGACATCGAATTTGACGCATTTTGGACCCGATCGTCGACAAGGTTGTCCGAATGATCCTGGATGACGAAACAGACTGCACCGACGTGTTCAGAACGTCAATTTTACCTAGAAATGACACCCGTATTATTATAATTTTGCACACGATCAAATCACACGCAAATCGATGAATTTGTTCGAATAACCTCGAATGACGAAACAAATTGTGCCGGCGCGTCTGGAACGTCTACTTTAACCGGAAGGGACACCAATTTTGATATGGTTCCAAACAGGATCAAATGTATTTAAATCGGTGGATTTTATGTATTAAAAAAATGTGTGAAATAAAAAAAACAAAAAAAGAAAAAACCTAAATCCCTCAGCCTGATTTCACGACATTTCTAACCGATCACGCCGGCCTTCCCTTCCCATTCGTGAACCTGGCCTGTCGACCTCTTCCTCCTGTTCCCAGCTCCTCACTCGGTTCAGTCGCGCACCTCGTCTCCTCGAACCCCGCTCGACCGAACAGCACACCAATCACGAGCCTCCTCGTATTCGACTCTTTTTCTTCTCGATGTTGCTTTCCCTCTTCCTAAATGCTCCTCCCTATCACGCTCGATTTGAACCCCTTCTATCTCTCTCGAGATTCGTCTGCTCTTTCCGCTCTCGGCAGAAGCTCTGCACCGAAGCTCCCACTCCACCGAAAACCATCGCTCGGCTCCCCCTTTCGCTACTGAATACCTCGCCTGATCCTCTCATCACGCTGAAATGCCGCACGACTCACCTCCTCTCTTTCGCGACCGAGACCCGGCTCGACTCCTTTCGCTCAATCCCGCCTCGCTGCAGCGAAAACCTCCGCACTCCTCCCCTCCTCTTTGTGTCAAACAACCCCCCGCTAGCTTTCTTCACCGACCTCTCCACCAAAAGAGCTTCCCCGCTCGTCTCCTCGCTCGACTTCGCTTCGCTTTGCTTCATTTGTTCGGAGAGGGATCGAGGAATCTTCGTGCGAGACTGCTCCCGCTCGCTCCTCAGCTTACTCTTCCTCCTCTATTGCTCCCGACGTCAATAGCACGCGAGGCAGCAAAGCTTCGGCTCCAGATACTTCCTTCAGGCCTAAAATCATTAAGCTTTCTGAAACCCGCTAATCTGAGCTCTGTTAATTTGAACTGGGTATTCTCTTTGGATCTCCTGTTATTATTTTTATTTTTATTTATTTATTTATTTATTCTTCTTTGTGCTCTTAATTGTGCGGTTTTTCTGCTTAATCCTTTTAGTACTTAAATTTGTCTGCTTTTTAGGAGCTAGTCGCAGAGAATTACATTTTTTTTTGCTTGCTGAATAAATGTTGTGGAGTAGCTTAGAATTAACTAGTTTGTGGAAGGAAGTATTATGTAGCCTGGATGAAGCAATATGTTAGATAAAGTAATTACAATCCTTATGTATTTACATATCCAACACTCAAACTTCAATTCTTACATACATACCACTTATCTCTTACTTGTTTACATATCTAACGCCTCAACCGTACCCATCACATTTATGTCATCCGAACTTTTCATATCACATAAAGCTTACTATAATTTCAACTTTTAAACACAGAATGCAGTTTCTCAAGCATGGTCAAGGTGGTGGGTAGGTAAACATCGAAATTTGGGTGATGGGTATGTAAAAATATAGGGATTGAGTGATGTGCATGCAAAAATCCCTTTAATTGCGTTTCATTGAAATTGGGTTTCGATATCCAAACACATGCAGCGATTAACGTACATACTTTGGGAACCTTTGTGATTCTCTTTGGAAGCTTTAATTATTGCTATTTTGGAGGCTTCACATGTGTGTTTGGTGTCGATCTTTTTTTTTAGTAATTTTTTAAGGTTTGCGGGCTGCCCTTGCTCGATACTTTCATTGTTTTTAGAGCCACTTTAGGTGCCAATTTTGGGTTGATTTGTGATCTTTGCATTTATTGTTTTGGAAGAATTTTGGGCTGCACTTTTTAAGTCTATTTGGTGGCTTTTGGGTTTCATTTTTTTATGCTGAATTGGAGAACTTTCGGACCATCAAAACACTATCTTGGACCAAATTTAAGCACTCTTCTCAAGAGTCGATTCAATTACAGTTGTTGAAAGAATTGAAGTGCTTTTAGAACTGATTCTCTTTCAACTTTCCCCTTTCTGGTTTGCTAGTTTTGGGAGTGGATCGATCCTCTTTTTTTTTCTTTTGTTTTGCTTATTTTGCTCAAACGATAAAGCTAAAAATGAAAATTTCTTATTTAATTATTTTAGAATTGATTTACGGCCTTAAAAAATAATAATAATTAAAATAAAAAAGAAAGATGAGGGAATAAAAAAATTGATACTTAGTCTGTTGAGATGATTGAAACCTAAAAGGGAAATAGGGTAACCAACCATTAACTATTTTTTTTACATAAGAAGGACAAAATTGTAATTGTGAGAATTGTTGAGAATTGGACAAAAGTAATAGCTTAAAATGATTTAAGAGTTAGGGTCATGAATTGAAAAATCAATAGGCTATCAATTAGAACCCCTAAGCATTGGATAGACTTTAAGCCCAATTAATTTAGTTAGGATTGAAACACACATTTTCATGTAACATTTTTGCTAAACTTATAGGTTTACTCCTAGGTCTTAAGAACCTTATAGTGAGCTAAATTTGATCTAAAGACGTTCAAGGATTAGTTGAAAAATAATTAATTAAAGACAAACACTTTAAAACACTTCAAGCTAAAGTTAAAGTGTAAGCTTCCTAGATTTTAGGACCACCTCTAGGTGAGAGTTTTTCTACCTAATTTTCAAATGAACACTGAAACTAGACACCTGACCTTAATTTATAAGTTAGTTAAAACAATAGACAAGATATGCACTAGGTTGTGGTTCATGATTGATTTAATTAAATCAAATAGTGAAATTCTCATCATAACAACCTAAAATGAAACCCAATGCTCCGGGATTTGAGCTTGAATCTTACACTCAAATCCTCATAGTAATTGGGGACATTCCCAATGTCACATATAAATCAACCCTTGGTCCTTTATATATGATTTGTTTTGTTTAATTTGTTTGTTTGTTTTTTTTCCTACGATTTGTTTCGAGTTTCTATGGGTCGATTTCAGTTTTTCTCAGGGCTTTTCATGTGCTACTCCGTTATTTATTATGTTATACATAAACACATATTTATCCTGCTAGCTGAATTTTTCTACTATAAGGTTACCTGCGACGTTGATCCCATTTACAGGTGCAGCAATAACAAGAAACTCAGGTACCTAAAATTTACAATGCATTTATAGCACTTTACTGCATTTTCTTATACTGATTTTATTTACCGCACCTTATACTGTTTTCATTTATTGTTCTTCCTTATAACATAGTTTGTTTATGCATGTTTCAAGTTAACTACAAAACCTTTAGGATATAGTTTGGTTTAGGAGATATACAACAGTAAGTCACTAAATACCAATATTGCACATTCACATATAAGACACTAAACCTGAAAATACTACTACATGGGACATGAAGCAAGTCTTTGTGGGCAGCACGACCGTGACGTAGTGGACGAAGGATGACTATCTGCAATAGTACAACAAGTTCACGTCAGCTAAGCATTTTCCTTAGTTTAAATAATAAGTCATAGGACTTCAATGTTGTTTGTTTAGCGAAACGTGAATCATCACATGTTATCTTTAGGCTTTTACACAACCCTGTTGTGCAAGTATAAGTCCTAACACTTTTAGGATTTCGATGTTACCGTATGGTACGGTGTAAATCCTCCAATCTTTTTAAGTTATTTGCACGATCAACTATCATGCGAATATAAGTCCTAAATTCTGAAAGAAATTATAGCATTAAACATTGAATAATATTATTTCAAAGACATAAAACGAAACAATATGATAGTTGAGAAATCATCAAACTTTCCCCTGGATTTGTGATATCTTCTACTCTTCTTTCTTTTAGATTTCTTGAAATAATTGTTCCTGTTTGAGCCACTCTCATTTGATTTTCCCGTGTCCAATCTTGGAAATCTAAACTTTGAAATCTTGAAGGCAAAACCACTGATCTTAATCGAGAATTTTCTTAAGTGACCCGATCATTTAAAATGTATTTAACTATAGGGGCTTGCCTCTATAGCGAACTTGGAATCCAGATAAAATAAACTCTATCTAATCCTTATATTAGGTAAGGAAACTTGTCGGCCATACGTAAAAGGTTTTGCAAACCAAACGGATGTCACAAACTCCTTAGTTTAGGTGGTTGAGTCTGCTGACAAGTGGTATGTTTATTCTTTTGGATAGTGTATTACTTGTGGTATCGCGCTCATCCATCCAAACTATTCAATATGTGAGACTTGTTTGGTCTCATCTATTTTTAAATTAAAATGTTACTTTCAAAAATAATATTTACATCAAAACTATTTTCATATTCTACAAAAATCTCTTTCCAAAAAAAATAACGACCGACAAGTCGTTGCCACCTGATAGGTTCCAGTGTATATGAAGTGTGAATTGTTACGTCTACAACTGATGCTTCCTGAATAGGAAATGCGGGACTATCTTGATTTTCGGTTCGAACATTATCCGTTGTAGTATGGTCAGGAGAAGGGATCCAAATGGCAGACATCAACTCCTGTCTTGTGGTGATTTCCTCCCCAGATTGTATGTCATCAGATTTGCTGGGAGCGAGTTCAAGCACATGGGATGCACTAATAGTGTGTTCCTGCTTTTGACTATTGATTCTCAACTGTGGGTGCAATTGGAAAGATTTCTCCTGCGGGTGTCCAAATATCTTGCAGTGCTTACAGTAATAAGGTTTTTGTTCCATAATATTTTTTTGTCAATAACCATTGTGAGCAGATCCAAACAAGACTTCTTCTACATTTGGTAGTGTAATATCTCTTTCAATCAAAATCCTTGCAATAAATGACATTGAGAAATGAACTGTAAGTAAGACTACCTGCAAAAATTTTTCAAGGATAATTTCAATTGCATATAGGATAGATAGGTCAAAGAATTGAAGCTTGAGTTCAGGTAATGGGAACCAGATAAGTGCAATTGGGGGCTCTTGATTGGGATCAAAATTAGGGGTCAATTTGAGCACTTTCATATGTTTGCCCTCGATTGTGATGAATTTCTTTAAGAAAATCATCGTGTAATCTTCTTCTGTGTTCAGTTGTATCATAATATGTCTTCCATCAAAATGACCTAACTGTCAATCCCCAACCAGTTTGAAATCTTTAAAAACCTTCATGATGGTCTCCATCTTAGGGCAACCTAATTAGAACTTTCAAACTATTGTAAATTTGAATTTTCCTGCATGAGTTGAAATTTCAACGTTAGAGAAGAATATTGCTGGTTTGCCCGCTTTTTTCTCTACTTTTTTGATAAGATTGCAATCGCCATTTCTTGCAACCGAATCGTGTTACATCTGCGAGAAAACCGGACTATCTGCGAGGTGGAAAGTGGAGATGCGTTTGTGAACCACTGTAGCATAGGAGGGTTTGGCGGGATTATCACCGGTGACGGCGGTAGCGTAGGAAAACATTGAGGCCATCAATCAAGCAAATGGCGCAACCAGTGCTCGAGCAGTCGAGCAAACGAGCGGCTTTATGAACCTAAAGCGCAAAGCGTCGCAAACGCAAGCCGCAAACAAAGACGACGTAGAAGGCTCGATGACGTGATGACGCCTCGACGAAGCAGCAGACAACGCCTCAACGATGCGACGACGAAGATGACAACGTAGCAGGCGAGCAGGCTCGACGATGCTATCTCCTCTGCCAGCCAGAGCCAAAGACGGAAAGGATCAAAACGAGGGAGCGAAAATAATGTCTGTTTCGAGCCAGGGTTCGCCATGAGCGGAAACCCTAGCAGAGTGAAGAGGAAGACCCGTCGTGATATAATATTATATATATGTATTTGTATTTACAATTAAATACAACGACAACAAAGTCTTAATCCCACTACGTGTGGTCGGCTAAAAGAATATTTTTTCTCCATTGCGACCTATTTATTGTCATATTTTCATTTAGTTCTAATAAGTTAAGATCATTTTTTCTACAATAAGCCCAAGTCTTCCTAGGTTTACCCCTGCCTCTCTTAACATAAGTCAAATCTAAAACATCTACTCTCCTAATCGGATCATAAGATGGTGAAATTTAATGTGACCAAATCATCTAAGACGACTCTCTCTAATACATAAATTTATATTTTTACATGAATCGACTTGATTTCATATTGAGCGAACTAATTTCAAGTGATTCATACTCAAGTCAAAGCATATCAAGTTTGATTTCGAGATTATTAAAATTCATGTGATTATGAAATGAGTTTCAAGTTTCAAACAAAATATCACCATCTCTACTTGAAAATATTATACATTTGTCTCATTTATTCGAGATGGATTTTGCAAGCTCTACAACACATTAAAAGGCTTTCAATACTCTTTTACAGTATTTAAACTCACCAACATAGAGTTCTTTCTAGTCCGTGCCAAAGAAATTGTTATCATACAAGATATTTTAAATAATCAAAACTATATCATTTGAGAGTATAGTGATGTATAGTTACTTATTTATGCAATCTATTATCCTCTGTCATTCTTTTAATTGAAAAAGGTGAAATAGCTATTTTATCATATTGGAAATGCTTTTCATTATTTTTTTTAGATGTTGACAAATTTATAAATTCCACTCTCATTTGCATCCTCCTAATCCTGTAATTAAGATAGTTGATGATGAAATAAAGATGTCCCTATTTTGCATCCTCGTTAGAGGTTGATTCCTTCTATTTCCCTCCAAACCATGAGGTTAAACTTTCCCTTTCTTCCTCAGCTTTTCTTCTCACAAGATGTTATGTACTTTGCATCATCTCAATCTTTTATTTGCATTCAAAGTTCTTCCTCGGCATTGGATTCATCATTTTATAACATTGAGATAAAAAAACACCAATATATTCACATCCACTACCTTACTTTTTATCATAAAAAACACAAATAATTTTGATTTCTGGAGTTCAAAGATAATTAAATTGTTAAACAAGATTAATAAAAAAAAGTATATATTGTCATTAATGAGGCGAGCATTGCCCTCCCGCTCTTGACTTACCTGTCTAATTATTTATATGTATTTATAACAAAAAATGTGTGCCCACACATGAAAACACATTCAAAGACCATGAACACATGAATTTTAAGAATTGATATTTGAGTGTACCAATTCACCTCGCAATTCAAAGATATCGATCTTTTAAACATTTTTCAAGTACAAGATTGATTGACAATTTAATATAGAAAAGTGAGTTAAAAAGAGTCAACGAATTAGCATGAACGGATGTTAAATCCTCATTTTTCCATCCAAACCATAAAATTCCACTTTACCTTTCTTCCTCGAACTTTCCTTCTCATAAAACTATATTCTTCGCATCATCTCAAACTTTTCTTTGCATTCATAGTTTTTCCTTTTCATTGGATTCATCCTTTCATAACATCAAGATAACAGTCCCACAAATATGCTCACTTCCACTGCCCCATTTTCATGATAACAAACACTCCTAATTTGGAAGTTGGGAGATCAAAGAAAATAACTTGTTAAACAAAACAAATCAAAAAATTACAAGCATTGTCCTCCCTTCCTTAATCTACATATATATTTAATTATATGTATTTATATAAAAATAGACGCATATTCACACATAAAAATACATTGTAGGACTAGGAGCGCACACAAGAATTTAAAGAATTGATATCTGAGAGTAGCGATGACTGCCCTCCTTGTAATTCAAAAATATGGATCCTTTAAACATTTTTATGTTTGACTTTAACGCACAATTACATGCTAAAAAATCATATAAAAAAAGATTCAATGAATTGTAGCAGAGGTTAAATCCACCCTTTTCTCTCCTAGCCATGAGATTCTATTTTCCCTAAACTGTTCTTTGTGTTCAAGCTATCCTTCTCAAAATATGCTGATTCTTCATATGACCACAACCTGTTCTGTGTTCAAAGCTCTTCCCCTACAATTGGATTCATCCTTTTATAACACCAAGATCAAGATCAATCAATATGTTCACTTCCAATGTCTGGATTTTCATCATAAAAAAACTCATACTTCTTATTTTGGGAGCTCAAACATAAATAAGTTGTTAAAGAAGATGAATCAAAAAGCATATTGGGCCTCTAATAAGCAAGTGTCGCACTTCCTCCCTTGATCTTCATGTATATTTATGTATTTATGTTAGAATACACGTGTGTTCGCAGATGAAAATAAGCCATAAGAGCATGTGCACACACACATGAATTTCAAGAGTTGATGATTGAGGGTAGCAATGATTGCTTCTCCTCGTAACTCAAAGATATGAATTCTTAAACATTTTAAAGTTTGAGCTTGATGTACAATTATATATAGAAAAGTGAGTTAAAAAAAAGTCAACGAATAAGCTAGGAAAGGCATCATGCAATAGATTATAATGAGTAGATTTCAATGACCACTAAGAAGTATAAAGTGCAAATCCACTTCATTAAAGGATTGTTTGGTAGAAAGAATTACAAATACAATGTAAAGAATGAATGATTTGAAGTTTACACTGTTATTCATTTTACTTGAATTTAAATTTCGACTGATTTGGCCGAATTTGAGAATTATACCGTTCAATAAAGTAAAATGTTATTAATAGACTGTCGCCTGCCGCTCTCGACCACTTGCCACCAAAGCTTGCCGCCCACCGCTCGCCATTGCTTACTACGCACGCCCGCCACCAGCCACCCACCATCTGCCACCACACCGCCACTAAAATCGCATATGTCCGCTGCCATGCTCCACCGCCGCTCGGCTCCATTCACCCACCGCCGCTTGTCCTCATTCGCCCTTGGCCAACCGCCGTTTGTCGCCGCCCGCCATATTATATTTGAAATCTTATATATATATTGAAATATATTGTTTTCAGTCTAATTCAAACGAAAAGAAAAAGAACTTATTTTTATTCTACAGTGAACGAAACAGCTCCAAAGTATTTCAAATAGAATACATTACTTTTGTATTGCATTCATTTGACACTGCATTACTTTTTCAACAAACCTAAAAGCCCCCAAGCAAAAGAAGATATCTCTAGATTTTCATGCTCAAGAGTACAAAAGGACAATGAATCACACAAACGGTAACATGGTATGTTTTAAGATAATCAAAGATAAGAGAAGAAAAGTACCCTAAAGTGTCTAAAAAACACACTTAAATATTCTAAATTGGCATGGCCTTTTCTTATGATTAAATTTTCCTATGATTCAATGTTTTCCCAAACAACCTCAGCATTTCAACCTCAGTACCAGTGTTTAGTCTAGAGCACAAGAGGGCCTTTTCTTTCCTTTTATACCATCTCAAAGACTCACCCAACCACAAACCAACAATCCCCACCCCCCTCTTTCCTTCCTTCCCACCCCAACACACCCCAGAAAAACACGACGATAACTGGGCTCACATTCTCTTCTAAAATTTCAATAGATGCTCTATCATGGAAAAAGTGCACTGTACCATTACAAATTGAACAAAAAAACAATTCAAAATTAGCCTTACCAGAAAGCTATCAGGGTAGTTTCTCCTGATCCACAAGCTCGAAAGTGCCAGTTTTACAGGAAAATTTGCGGCTGGATCGTTTTCAAGAGCCTGATCATAATACCTCTTCGCCAGATGCAGATCAAGTGGAAGCCCCTCGCCATGTTCATGCATGTATCCAAGGTTAAACATGGCTTGAGCATTAGATTGTGATTGGGCATGCATATAAGCTTCAGCAGCACGTTCAAAATCTCTCTCAGTACCCTGAAGAAAACAATCATCATAATTAGTTCTGCACAATGTTTCAACTTGCTTTTCAACTGAAAAAGTGCTACAAAGAATATTCATGCCGACGAAAAATTGCCAAACAGTAAATATAAAGTAATTTATTAGAGAAGCGGACAGGTAATTTTATTTTCAAAAACGGAAAAACAGGTAGCTTTTACGCATAGCTTTTTGAAAATCAAAAGATTTCAAGCTAGGTCAGTTGTAGACCAGTTAAGAGAATAAATGATAATTTCTGTTAACCATGATTACTTGACTTCTCGAATCTCCAACCAAGAAAGAGCTCATTCAAACAAAATCCACCGAAGGACACAAGGCCCAAAGCAAGTTCAGCCATGGATTATGGGCCAGGGCATAAACCTAGCATGCAGTTTTTAAGATTTTTGGTCTTGAAAAGTGGGTAGAATCTGCTGGCCAAAAACGGCTTGTCACTTTTGTTTCATTCTTTACTGAATACATTGTTGAAGGAAAGGCTATTCACAAGAAAATGAGAATTATTGAACTGATAATCATTTTAGAAGGTACTAGAGACCAAATATAGAGAACTTCCCTACAAAGTTTGAGAATCTTTGTATGTTCTCCTGTTTGGTCTTCATCTATTAACATGAATTTTTATACAAGTGATCGTTTCTATTGCTGGTTCTACTTAGGCTTACTTCTGACAATTGTCAGCACTTTAGAAACAGCCAACTCAACCATTTAACCATTTGTATTGATGAATTATTCATGAACAACCGCTTAAGTCAGGGGTTACATGTGACTTTATTACTGTTAAATTAGTGCAAATATCCTTTTGAACAAATCTAACCATACAAGCGTGGCTTCCCATTTTTCTTCCTAGGCACCCTACACCCTCATTTCTTTTCTTAATATTTGTCATTGTTAGTGCCACACTTTCATTGCTCATTTCTTAATTAGCAAACAAAGTTTTACAATAAACTCATCTTGAAACCATTATTTCTACTTGCTTTCTTCTCGTTTCTTTAGTGCCCACAATCGTATCTATATCAAACGGCAGGTTCCCCCATATAAATCATTCGCTTAAAGTGAGGCAAACAGCAATAATAAAAAATCTTCACAATAAACTTATATTTCGTAGTTACAAGAATCTGCCCATCAAATGTTTAGTCACACACAATTCACAGTTAGAAGATTAGTAAATTGGTGGCGAAGCAATGTTGACTAAAGATTTTTTTCTGGACTAATATATAGACTAACTTGAAAAAAACTCAACAGAAGAGAGTAGTTCATAACATACATCTATGTTTTATAAAAGAAATATATCATTCCTTATAAAGAAAAAAACATACCCTTCCATAGTAGTAAGCATCCCCAATCAGCAAAGCAGCATGTTCATTACCCTGCTCTGATGCCTGCCACCACAAAGAATGTGCCCGAAGGTGCCTTTCTGAGTCTGTGCAAAAGCCAGATTCTCCGATACACATACTGTGCTCCCCATATCTATCAAGGATCCATGCTGCGTTGCTCTGTGCCACCTCATACCCAAGCTCAGCCATTCTAGAGTATAGTAAAAGGGATTTTCCAATGTCTCCTTTCAAGTAAGATTCTAGAGCCCACCTTGACAAAGAACTCCAAGGGCCTCTCTCTGCTACCATTTTGTACAAATATGTAGCCTGCGTCCAATGGAAAATAAATATAAGCAAAATATTGTCTTCACATAAAAAATTTTAAAATAAATTAATGATGATAGAATTCTAAAAATAAAAATCTGTGAACTAGACTACCTCCAGTTGGGTCCAAATACTAAAACCAATTAAACCTTAGACATGGTATAATGATTTTGAGTTTGCTACCATCTAAAAGTACTAGGGAAAAAATAAATTACCCATTCACTCTATAGTAAAATCTATAACAGATCAACTAAAAAAGACAAATTTCTGATGTGCTAGATTACAGATACCTCTCACATCAAACGTTTTGAAAACTTCCAGAATATAACAACTGCCCCCCATTTTCACCTTACTTTTTGATTCCTTTCAATTACCTGTCCTTTTCTATGACTCTCCTATTTTGTTCATTGCCTATTCTATGTCCTTTTGCCATTATTTACTATTCTACTTCCTACTTATTTTATTTGTTAATCCCCATTATACATATATGTGTTGTTTGCATAGGTTAGGAATTTATTGTTTTTGAGTTCAGAATTCCACCCCCAACGTTTTCCCCTTTCGAGGGTTATATCCGACGACAAGAAGTTGCTCCGGTTGTAACTCATCTAAGGTGGAGACTGTCTCCATTGTTCCTCAGCCTTCCTGCTGCCACCGATTACCACCCGCATTGTTACCTGCTGCCAGCCTCCTTCCACAGGTCCCCAATACTCCAGCTCCATCCTGCACCAGCCTCCTGCTGTCAGGCTTCTTCCAGCAGGTCGTCAGCCATCTCCAGCCCCTTCCGCGCCGCCGCCAGCATTGCTGCTTCCTCCGGCCCCCCTTCCAGCAGCCCGCCAGCCACTTCCAGCACAAGTTCTGCTGCTTCCTAAGACCTTCACGCCTCCCAATTTTCGCCGACTCCTTGCACCTCCCAACAAGCAGCAGACCTTTCCTGTCCACTCCAGCAAGCTACCAGTCACCTCCAACACCCTCCAGCAGCCCGCCGGCACCTGCAGCTCCACTTCGGGCAGCTTTCGGCAGCCACCCACACTTGTTACCCCTCAAATGCTGCTGCCCCTACTGCGCTTCACCTTTCAGCAGCTACCCGAACCTGCTGCTCCCTCCGCTTGCAGCCACCGGCCGCACCCACCACACCATAGCTGGATCTTGCTAGTCTAATTTCATTGTCTTGTTTTCATTGTCGGAGCTAGTCCTATCCTAGATTCCATAGAGTCCACCATTTTTTTTCCTTTTTTTTTGTTTCCCTCACTTTCTTTATTCGTCATTTTTTTTTTACTTTTTTTTCTTTTCTTCTTCCGTAGATCCCAAACCTTCAACCATGTCGCCGCATAGATACCTGCCAGATCCCCACTGAGATGAAATACAATGGGAGATCCATCGTTTGCAGTAAGGACTACCAGAGATGGATGATGGAAACCATGGAGAGATTACCTCAACCTCGATCTGGAGAGTCGAAGAGGCGACAGTGGCAAAGATCTAAATCCGTTCCACATAGAAGACATGAAGATATCAGCGACGAGAAATACCGAGCGTGTCTCTTTGAGAATTCAATATCAAAGGAGGCAAAGAGAGGAGTCAGCATATGGGGGACACTGGGCATCAAGTGGATCTGCCAGAGTTTGAGAGAGGCATGAATCCGGATGACTTTATAACCAGGAAATAACAAGTGAAGTGAATCCTCGAATATAAGGACGTGCCAGAGAATAAACGAGTAAATTTGATTGACGTCAAATTGAAAAAGAGCACCTCCTTTTGGTGGGAGAACTTGTAGAAGCAGAGAAAAATAGAAGGCCTTCATAAAATTTTCAAGTAGGATAAGATGAGGAAAGAACTGTAAAGGAAATATCTACAACCTCATTACCGTCGCAGTCGTGAGATCTTTTAGTAGAAGAATTCACGGCGCAGTTAGATTAGATGCAAATGAAATGTGAGCTGGTTAAGCCAGAGAAGCAGAAGATAACACGATATCTGGGGGGCCTACAACGCACTATTTGCAACGTGATGCAAATACAGCTTGACAGGTCGCTTAGAGATATTCAAACCTTAGCCTTAAAAGTGGAAAGAAAACAAAAACATAGCAGACAACAATTCTCATTCAGGCAGCCACCTACAACTACATTGACTGATAAAGGTCCTTCTAGAGGAGATAGCAAGACAGTACAAGGAAATGACAAGCAGGATCAAAGTGGAAAGAAACAAAAGAAAGGCAGCTATTTCAATATAATGTCAACAAGGAAGAGTTTCAGGTGCCACGACTATGACCACATAGTCTGCAGTTGTCTCACAAGCCGAGTAGTCACATCTACAGATCAAGGCACCATCAAGGAGGTGGAAGAGGAGGCAGATGACAGCCCAGAGGAAAAGCTTCAGCTCCAAAGGGACGAGGGAGAATTGCTAGTCATATAAAGGGTTTTGCAGTCAGAGCTGGAGCAGAATCAAGCCTGGTTGAGACAGAGCATCTTTCGCACCAAGTGCACGGTAAAGGGCAAGGTTTGCAGTTTAATCATCAATGGTGAAAGTTGTGAAAATATGATGTCCATCTTGATGGTGATGAAATTTGGATTAGCGATGCAGAAACATGCACAATCATATTGGAACGAGATACGTGAATCATCAATGCCTAGTAGAATTCTCGATTGGGGATCAACTGCATGAGCAAGTATGACGTGATGTGGTCTCGAGGATGCCTGTCACAGTCTATTGGGTAGGCATTGACAGTTCAATCGCAAGACTCGACACGACGGCTTTAAGAACATTTATTCCTTTAAGCATGATGGAAAATGCATTGTGTTATTACCTGTTAAGGACGAAATAGGGGGGGACCAATACAAAGGAAGCATTACTCCAATGGACCACCTTCCTACAGTCAACTCGAGTTGCCACAGTAGCACAAGCAATGGTCCTTCTAGAGGGAGCTGAGGAGGAGAGTGAGATACCGACATTACTACAACCACTGTTATAAGACTTCCAGGATGTGATGACCAACAATCTTTCAGTGGGATTCCCACCACTGAGAAACATTCAGCATGCCATTGATCTGATATTAGGATCAGTGTCTTCCTATAGATTGAGACAAGTGGAGTATGATGAGTTACAACGACAAGTGCAAAAACTCGTCGCAAGGGAGCTATTCAGATAGAGCACTATTATGTGTGTTGTTCCTGCCTTGATGGTGCCAAAGAAGGACGGGTCATGGCAGATGTGCATGGAAAGAAAGGCTATAAAAAAATCACCATCAAGTACCTATTTCTCATACTTCATCTATACGATCTCTTGGACCAGTTATATTGAGCCAACCTTTTTATCAAGATCGACTTATGCAATGGGTACCACCAGAAACAGATGAAGCCAGGAGACATGTGGGAAACTGCTTTCAAGTCAAGAAATGGTCTGTATGAGTTGAAAGTTATACCCTTCGGCTTGTCAAATGCACCCAACACTTTTATGAGTTAAATGAAACATGTATTTCGGGCCCACATCGAGAAATTTGTGTTGGTATACTTTGATAATACTCTGGTATGCAACTGCTCCAAGGATCACTTACAATACCTGAAGAAAGTGTTTGGGGTACTAAGAGCAGAGAAATTGTATGCCCATCCAAAGAAATGTCACTTCATGACGGATCAGGTATGTTTTTTGGTTATACTGTGTCGAGTGCATGCATTTAGATGGATCCTACGAAGATCAAGGTCATTATAAGTTGGGTCGCACTGTAGTCATTCACCAAGCTAAGACGATTTTTGAGGTTAGCATCGTTTTATAGGCGATTCATCAAAAACTTCAACACTATTACCACCCCTCTGACGAAGCTTTTGAAAGAAAAGTTCACTTGGACAACGAAAGCTCAGTTAAGTTTCGAAACCCTGAATGTGAAGGTGACTCGGGCGCCCATTCTAGCATTACAAAATTTAAAACAACTGTTCAAGGTTAAGTCTGATGCATCGGGTGACGGGTAGAGGCAATGCTAAGCCAAGTGGTCACCCCATCACCTTTTTCAGTGAAAAACTAAATGAGTCAAGAAAGAAGTACTTAGCATACGACAAGGAGTTTTATTCTATTGTAAGAGCTCTGGAGCACTGAAATCAATACCTGCTAACGAACGAGTTCACACTGTTCACAGATCATTAAGCCTTAAAATTCCTCAACAACCAGAACATATTGAAGGGCTAACATGCCACTTGGTAGAGTTTATAGCATCATTCCAGTTTGTGCTTAAGCACAAAGCGGGAAGTGAGAATTGCATAGAGAACACGCTAAGTCGTCGTCACCTGTTGATCACATCGATGCAGATTCGAGTTGTGGGTTTTGAGGTAGTAAAGAACTTGTACGAGGCAGATGAGGACTTCAAAAAAGTCTAAGAGCAATTTGAAGAGAAGTCGATCAGGCAGTACTATCGAGCAGAGGGCTATTTGCTCTACCAGAATAAATTGTGCATTCCTAGATGCTCGCAGAGAGAGATCTTTGTTCAAAAGAGCCACGGTGGAGAATTAGCAGGATATTTTGGCAGGGACAAGCCTCTCGCCCTCGTGAGAGAGCATTTCTTTTTGCCCCAATTGACGAGAAATGTGGAGTGACACATCAGTCAATGCAGAATTTGTCATATGGCAAAGACAAGAAGGCATAATACATAGTTGTACACTCCCTTACCGGTACCAAAGGCACCCTGGGTGGGTGTCAGCATGGAATGTGACGTAGGTCTTCTGAGAATGCAGAGGAACAAGGACTCTGAAATGATTGCGATGAATCGATACTCGAAAATGGTGTATTTTGTACCCTGCTAAAGGACACTGGACGTATCTCATGTTATCAATTTATATTTCAGAGATATCCCATTAAAACAAAACAAGAATGATTTCATATGATTTATCCCATTAATTTAAAATCTCTATGATATCATAGCAATCATGATTGATCCCATTAATACAAAACAAGAATCTCGAATTATCCAAAAAAATTATTTTGAAAATTTGAGATAACTAAGTGATGAAGTACAAAAAAACAAAAATTAACCCAAGGAGACTTAAGGATGCAAAGCAAAAAAGAATACCATAGGAAGATTCTTCTTAAGACCTATGCCTTTTTGAAACAACTTTGCCACTTGATAAAGAGCCTTTGGCTGACCAGCATTAGCTGCTGTGAGGAAATACTTGCAGGCTAGTGGAATATCCTTTTTCATGCCAATGCCCTTGAGATACAGCACGCCGAGGTTATAATGACCCCCAGGCTCTTTATTTTCAGCAGCCTTCTCAAAATATTCTCTTGCCTACAAAAAACATTTGCATTTTTTTCGATAAAAAAGTAAAACAATCATTTGAATTTTTTTTTCCATAAAAAAATCATACATCTGAATTTTTTGGCAATGACAAGTTACTTGCAAGAAGTGAAGAAAGCAGGTAAGAAAGAGGATAAGTAGTATGGTGGGGAATATAAATGAAGATTCCCTTACCAAAAAAATTCTATAATATTTGTTGAAGAACTAGAATATTTTTTCCTTATCTCAATTTTCAAAACAGTAAGCTTTCCTAAATGGTACCGATAGTCATCATAGCACTTGTAATGAGCTATTAATCATACCAACTATATATAAGGGGTGTAATTCTAACACCACCACCATATGTATTGTCCGAAGCCATAAGAGATAAACAAGCTGTCCAGAGTCCAGAAAATATTAACAATGCTGATTACAATATAAAAATTACGGATTCTTGAAGCTCAACAGATATGACAATGAGAAAATGTAAAATAAAACGCCACTCATCTGCCAATCTGCCTGGCTAAAATGACATGATATGCCTGAAGCTGAGGTACAAAAGCATATCTCAGAAACAAGCCAGCATCTCCTTCATGCCAGACTTTACAAACTTAAAGTATTGCCGTTGACTGCACAATTTCCTCATAAGTTCACACTGGCATATTTCTTATAAGGAGCATAATGCAACAAAAACTAGCAATTAAACCTTCATTACTGAAAATTAAATGGTAAACAGTGACCTTATAAACTTAAAATTCAGAAAAACGTAAATATAGATCCAAGCTATTCTGAAAGTCCACAAAAGTATCTATAACGTAGAAGTTATTATATATGGAATAATCCATGCAATGCAAAACATCTTAATATATAACAAAATAAAAATAGTAAAACTTTCAAATTTACCCAAAGATTCAATAAGCTAATGCTAGGGATCACGCTAGGATTAGTAAAAGGCTAAAATAGGTGTGATGTGGGGCAAGGCCGTAAGTCATACAATCAGGCCACCTCCCATCACTCAAGGCTAATATGGAACCAAAAATTACTAGCTATGAGTGAAGATACTGATTGATAGATAAGGAGTAAATGTAAAATGGCAAAAAAAGGTAGCAAAAGCCCCTTTCCAAGGGAAGCTAACCTCTAAACTTTGTTCACCCCGTGCATCCAATCTTAATTTTTTTCTTATTTCATATTAAAAAAAACAAGCTTTCATAAGTGATGTCAATCTTTATGATGCCATGCAACGAGTTATAATCATACCACTTAGGCATAAATCAATTCTAACTGCAATATCATATCTGATTTGTAGGGGCACAGTCAGAAAATTTTTTTTAGTGGAAGCAAAAATTCTATTATCCTAAAAAATTGACCAATAACATAACATTTTTATCAACGAAAATAATTTTAATAGTTACTTATCCTTTAATTCATATTCTCGAGCCTCGATTAATATAACTGCGAATAACTCTTTGCCTAATTCATTGATAATAATAGACCCATCAACATCCAAATCAGATTTCATCAGGCATGAATCAAGAGGTCAAATAACCATTTTCATGAAAGTATTATATAACCTTAATATATGTATAAATTCATTTGCATTAATATAATACAAAAAAGTTATACAATTTTATAAAATTTGCTCTTATCAATTGGATTTGAGTTCTCTACTCTTTCAAAATATTTGGCAGCCATATGTGATCCCAAAATATTTTGGACAAACCAAACTTTAGACAAAGGACAGCATTCAATTTTGCAGACCCTAGGATTTGCAATTCATATAGATGAATGAGTATGGCAGGGGCCTTCCAATTTTTATTACGAGACCTTGTACTTTTCCCCCACATACAAGCACACTTCAAGAAAAAAAATATATAAAAAAGAGGCTTCTTGCTTCAAGGTACATGCCCACAGTAAGGGCTGAAACTGGTGGGCATCTTCACACACAGGGAGAGCTCTTGCCTTGTGCTTTCGCACAAGGCTGCCACGAAGGGTCCAACTACCATTATGAACCACCTCCTCTGCATGCTGCTTGAGTCTCTCCCGACTTAGATTTATAAAAAGTAGTAGTAATAATAATAATAATAATAATAATAATAATAATAATAATAATAATAATAATAATAATAAATTAATTTTAATGGGTTAGGCTAGTGGGGAAACGGGCATCAACGCCCCATTGTAACTCTGACTGCAAATTTGGAACCAGAAAATAAGCTAGTAGTCCAAAAAAAAAAAGATCAACATTGAAAACAATATAAAGAAATAATTACCTAAAACTCAATAATAACTGACATAAAATTAAATTAAACTAGCATGTAATAAGAATTCTAGAAGTTTAAGGTGCTAAAATGTCATATCTTCTCCTTGATGCTACAATTTACAAAGAAGTTTCACTAAGACACTTTAAAAGACAAAAAATTAATGTTAACTGCATTTTTACCTCACAAAAAAATTCCAATGACCATTCCTATAATCCAACATATTGCAACACATGTTATAATTTAAACCGTCTATTGAAAAGATTAGCATGGTAAACAATTACTTTAAAATCTCAATATTTTGTAACATAAAACTTCAAATCCAAGCATATACTTAAGAAAGGTCACAAGGAATGCTTCAATAATATGCCAATTCAATTGCTTTAGTGATGCAAAACACAAAGTTTATAATAGTAACAATGCTAACAATTGGAACTTTGTAGTCGCATTTACTAGATTCTTATGTATTTTATCTTTATTATGTATTTTCTTCCAGAGAGGATTAAAGTTAGGATATTTTGTATTTTGGTCTTTAAACATGTCATAGGTCTTTTAGATTTATTAGCTTGGGTTAGTGTCTTTTGAATATCCCATGTTTTTTGTCCTTAGTTGGGCTATCCACTTCGCTAACACTGCAGTTGTCGGATCCCAAGCCCAGGATGAAAAATAGAGGGTTGTGTTACGTAGTCGATAACCATCATAAAATTTGTAAAAAAATCATGACATGAATCCTTTAAATCCTTGTGTAAATATTAAGGCGTCCCTTGAAAGCAACACACTAAATGACCAGAAAGCAACGCGCTAAATGAACTGTAAATGCTAAGGTGTCCAAAGTTTAGTGTCAAATAAGCAAGAGCTCCATCATTACGAACGAATGCAAGTAAAGAAGTTAGTTCATGAAATTAATATCAGGATAAGGACTTGGAATATAGGTACTCTCACACGTAAATTTATGAAATTAGTTGATGTTATGGTTCATAAGAAGAAAAATATCTTATGTTTCAAGAAACTAAATGGGTAGAAAAGACTAAAGAGATTGATATCTTAGGTTTTAAATTTGGTATTTTGGTAGGAATCACACTATAAATGATGTAGGTGTAATTATAGATAAGAGTCTAAAAAATAATATTATAAAAATTAATAGAATAAAGATAGAATTATAACACTTAAGATTATTGTTGATACTAAGATTTTTAATATTATAAGTGTTTATGCTCCTCAAATAAGTTTAGATATAAGTTCTAAAGAAAAAAATTGGATTGCCCTAAAAGAATTAATGCAAATGATGCATCTTGAAGAAAGATTTTTTATTGGAAGAGATTTAAATAGACATGTTAGCAGAGTGATAGAAAATTTCATGCTGACTACGCTTTTGGAGTGATTAATAAAAAATGTAAGACCATATTAGATTTTGCTTTAGCGTATGATTTTATTATTGCTAATATTTTATTTAAGAAAAGAGATGAATATATTATTACTTATAAAAATGGATCTAATAAAACACAAATTAATTTTCTTATGAGAAGAAGAGATAGTCGAGAATGTAACGATTGTAAAGTCATTTCAGGTGGAAATTTAAGTGCTCAACATTGATTATTAGTTTTTGATTTTAAGATGAAGAGTTGTGAAATAAAGAATATTAGGAATCATTGTCATAGAGTTAGAAAAGACACCTAAAATACACAAATAAAATTATTTTTATGAGTAAACTTTAAGATTAGAAGATTTGAAATGTTCATGAAAAAACAAATTATATGTAAAGTAACAAAAACTGTTAAGCAAGTGACAAAGAAGTACTTGGAGAATCAAAAAGAAAAATTTCTATAAATAAGAATGATTGATGGAATAATAATATGCAAGAAAATATAAAATATAAGAAGTTGTGTTCTAAAAATTGGTTTAAATGTAAAAGCTTAGAAAATTGAAAAAAATATAAGGTGGTCAGTAGAGAGTTTAATAGAACAATTTGTAACACTAAAAATTATATTTTTAGTGATCTTTATGATATATTAGAAACTAAGGAGGATGAAAATGTATAAACTAGTCAAACAAAGAGAAATAAAAGTAAAGATTTAACCAAAGTAACGTGTATTAAAGATGAAAATTAAAAAACATTTTTCTTAAAAGAAGATATTCAACATAGGTGGGTAAGCTTTTTTCATAAAATTTTCAATGAAGTTTCAGAAAATGCGATCGACCACATTGATCTTAATTATGTTAATAATAATAAAGTATTTTATTTATATCATTGCATAAGTGAAAAATAAGAGGAGGATTTAGAGAAAACCTGAAAAAATAGGACCTAAGAATATCTCAATTGATGTGTGAAATATTTAAGAGATTTGAGAGTTTCTTGGCTTACTAAACAATTTAATATTATTTTAAAAACTAAAAAATGTATGAGTGGAGGAAGAGTATTTTGATCCTCGTTTTCAAGGATAAAGGGGATGCACAAGGGTGGGCAAATTATAGAGGAATTAAGATGATGTGTCATACATTAAAATTATGGGAGATGGAAATTGAACATAGGTTAAGACATGATGCAAAAATTTCTCATAATCAGTTTGGATTTATGTTGGCAGGTCTACTATGGAAGTTATACATTTATTGCGAGGATTAATGGAGAAGTATAGAGAGAATAAGAAAGATCTATACATAATTTTTATTGATTTAGAAAAATCTTACAATAAGGTTCCAATAGAAGTCCCTTAGAGAGTTCTAAGGAGGAAAGATGTTAATATGACTTATATTCAAGCAGTTAAGGATATGTATACTAGAGTTGTTACTTGTGTTCAAACAAAAGGAGGATGAAACAAGTATTTTCCTATTTCAGTTGGATTACATCAAAGATCGGCTTTAAGCCTATATCTTTTTTGTTTTAGTTATGGATGCTCTTACTGGACATTTACAGGAGGATGTACCTTGGTGCATGCTTTAGCTAATGATATCCTTCTTGTGGATAAGACTAGAGAAAGAGTCCAGAAAAAAACATGAATTATGGAGATCTACTTAGTAATAGTAGCTCTAATGACAGAGTTGTAATTATAGGTGATCAAATCATTAAAAGGTGTGAACGTTTTAGATATTTCAGGTATATTTTTCAAAGTGACGGTGATATAAATGGGTATGTTTATAGTAGAATTCAAGTCGTTGGTTGAAGTGGAGGAATGCATCTGGCCTATTGTGTGATAGAAAAGTACCATTTAAACTGAAAGGAAAATTTTATAAAATGGTGGTGAGACCCGCAATGATCTCTGGTGTAGAATGTTGGCCTTTAAAAAAGAAGCATAAAATAAAGTTAAGAGTTGCTCATATTAGAATGCTTAGGTGGATGAGTGGTTTAACGCTTAGAGATAAAATGTGTAATGAATATATCTGCGATAGAGTTGGTGTAGCTCCAGCGGCGGATAAGATTAGAGAGATTCGTCTTAGATGGTTTGGTCACATTAAGCGCCAACCATCTGATGATCCAGCTAAGAAAATATATGTTTTAGATTTGACTGAAATCAAGAAAAGAAGAGGTAGACTTAAAGCAAATTGGGCATATTGTATAAAAATGATTTTAATCTATTAGAATTAAATGAAAATATGACACTCAATAGGACGACAATGTAGAAGAGGGATTCATGTAGCCGATCCTACTTAGTAGGATAAAGGCTTGTTGTTGTTGTTGTTATTGTTGGGCTATCCACTTCGACACTTTTAATTTAAATTAATCTACATTTTACTTTTCCCATAATTTTGAAATCTCAACAAAGATAAAGCCCTTCAATTACAATACTTTAGAACCCTTCTAAATGATTTCCATTTTTTTCTTCCTTTCTATTTCTTTGAAATTTAAATGAAACCTCATGGGCTAGCATTTGTATCTCCCTTCCCCAATCGTGTTTGGCCACCTTTTAAAGATTAAATATTAGACAGTTTGAAAACTCTTTAGATTCTATAAAGAACATGTTATGTAATTTGAAAGTTGAACATTTCAACACAAAAAATCCTTATTTTTGTGTACGCTTATTGTCCTTAGTGTTTAGGGTCCTCATATGAGTTATTTGAAGGTTGATTGGTATTTCAATCAGATTGAACATCCTAGTATCAAATCCAATTTTTATTATTGGTTGTTTTAACATATTTGTTGAAAACCTATCGTGTTTGGCCACCTTTTAAAGATCAAATATTAGACAGTTTGAAAACTTTTTAGAGTATATAAAGAACATGTTATGTAATTTCAAAGTTGAACATTTCAACACAAAAAATCCTTATTTTTGTGTACGCTTACTGTCCTTAGTGTTTAGGGTCCTCATATGAGTTATTTGAAGGTTGATTGGTATTTTAATCAGTTTAAATATCCTAGTATCAAATCCAATTTTTATTATTGGTTCTTTTAACATATTTGTTGAAAACCGTATAATATTATCCTTTTGCTACCACAAGTTTATTAGTTATTAAACTCCATCCAAGATTTGGTATAATCTCATTATAATAAATGTTTTGCCATAATTAGTGTCTTCATTCTACAAATCATTTGTTTCACTATTTTGTGGTACTGGTTTTTTTTAAATAATAGGTAGTCAATTTTGACTATTACTTGTTCAAATTTGTGTGAATATACCATCCCTTATTATTATCATCAACTGTTTATAATTTGTGTATTTCTTTAGTTCCTAAACAATTTCAGCTTCATGAACAACTTGATGACATTATGCATGCATGGTTGTTTGTCACTATGAAGTATGGTCAACCAGAAACAATGAATGTGAGACAATTTATTCATCCACCTCAAATTAACCAAAACTAAGGCACAAACCCACCAACCATTGTAATGTAAGCGACACATCTTAAGCTATAGACACCAGCTCAAAGAGCAAAACCATGGGGTTCCTCATCCTATGATACCCAGGGTATTATTCTCCCAAAAATGAGAATTATGTTTACCCTAATACAGACGAACAGACTTTGCTGATGTTGATTGATTTGGAAAACAACGGCAACACTATAGGCTCCGCATATACCCTCAAGATGATAATCAGTACTGGTTGTATCATTAGGACGCATCCTCATCTACACAAATACCAACATTATGGACCCCATGACCCCATCAAATTATCCATTTATTCAATTACGCCACCATGTAAACCTATTGGTTTGGCTAAGTTACCCAACTCAAATAAGACTATAGATTTTGCAGCATCATTTAAGCAAAACTTACATGGCCTTCATGTTGCCATTTGTTTAAAGCTAGCTAGGAGTAATAATAGATTAAGGTTTGTAATCAATCCACACAAAAAAGTTGTATAATTCCCTGAAGGGATGTAATTATGATAAACATGCATCCAAGGAGACTCCCTCCAAGAACTCTTAAGAAATTAATAGCAATGAAGATTGGACCCACAAATTGTGAGGAAATCAAGTGTAAGTCTGTGAATTAAACGTATGAAAGAATGTTGGCACTCCTATATTCAATATAGCTAACTTGATCGACTTCCGTACACTACATTTACCTCTTCTCCTTATTCATCTTCACCACATTAACCTCCTCTAGCTACCTCTGATACCCCAAGACCTCTACCTATTCATCATTCTCTAGAGCATCATGTTCATATCAATAATTCCTATGCTAGTACTCCAAATCCTGCATATCACATTATATTTTGGACCATATGAAGGACACCAACACTACTTGATCAACTAGAAAGATCTTCCTCCCTAGAAAAACCTTTGGGTATAATACTTAAAAGAGCTTCAGTAGATTTGAAAAGATATATTCAGAATTTCCACGAGGGACATTCGCCACTGTCAAATCTTGGAAACCAAGGAGAGATGATAAGAATCTTATTGCGTCGGCATTGCCAACCATTGAAACATTTACCACTACCTTCACTAGATCCTTACATACTTTATTTTTCTTTTTTATTTTCTTTTATGAGGGGATTGTAGTGAATATATTTTGTACTTTTGTCTCTAATGTGTCATTAGTCTTCTGACGCTCATATAATTTCTTTTAACAAAATATTTAAAATCCGTGTTCATTTTTCTGTGCTTAGGCATCATGCCATCAAGTTCAGAGATTCACCTTGCAAATCTAGCCCAATCTATTGAAAAATGCATATAATTCTGATCCTAAGGAAATCTCACAGAAAATGAAGTGGCTCAAATCTCCCGCAACAAATTTGGTAACCCAATTTTACGAGGATTGCTTTAGCTTTCATTGAATTAAATGTTGCTTATCGTGATAACAAATGACAAAATCTTAAGCTACAAAACGAAAAAAAAAAAAAAAAACTTACCTTGGTCAAATTCTTCTTGTCAACTCCGTAACCTTTCACATAAAGATATCCTAATCCATTGTAAGCCGAATAGTGCTGCTGCTTTGATGCAAGCGTAAGCCACTCCAGAGCCTTGGAATAGTTCCTCTCCACGCCAGCACCTCTAGCATAGATCTCCCCAAGTAGCTCCATCGCCCTTGGCTCTCCCTTTTCCACGGCTTTTGAAAACCAGTACAGTGCCTTGTTGTGGTCTCTCCTTACCCCTCTTAGGCCATAGTAGTAAAACAGTCCAATCCGATACATCGCAGCTGAATTCCCCTTCTGCGCCTGGTACTCGGTAATCTGGAAATCCTCATCGTCCTCTCCTCGAGACTTCCTCAAAGCATCCTTGTTCTCCTCCGTCCCACTGTGGATCCGAACAGGTTCAATAACTGGCGGATCCTTCGAAATAAGAAAGCTCGCCACCGCAGCTTCCGCCAGCTCGGCGTAGAGCTTCACCGCTTTATCAAACATCTGCGCAGACCGAAAAGAAGTAAACCCTTAAAAGACGGAAAAAACGGTTCTCCGACATTCGGCTAAGAATCAGCACTAAACTTACGTCCTGACGGTAATAAGTATAGGCGAGGACCATCTTAGACTGCATATTGCCACCCTCGGCAGCGAAGCTGTGGTAGAGGAACGACTTAGGGTGGCTATGGCGGCGGACAATACCGCTGCTGTAGAGAAAGGCCAAAGTAGATTGGGCGTGAGGGAAGCCAACGGAGGCTGAGGCCTCGATCTGAGAGGCAGCGGCTTCCATAGCAGAGGGCTCACCTGAGGACGCAGCGTGGATCATGTCACGTACGCCTGAGAAGTAGAGGGAATAATGTGCGTCATCGGAGGAATTAGAGGGGAAAGCGGAAGATGGCTCAAATATGGGGCGCCACGATCCGGGGTCATGATCATCCTCGGAGATGGATTCAGGGTCACCGAATTCCTCCCAGTCGGCAGAGTCGTCAGAGGCAGCGTCGGCTGATTCGCCGGCGGTGGAGAAGGCCGATGAATCCTGAAAATCTTCGTTGGTGACGACAAGTAGGAAAGGGCGAAGGGATTGAGAGACGGGAAGGAGGTATAGGAGGAGGAAGACGGCGGCGTGGAGAGATTGCCGGCGAAGCATCCCGAACGATACCTATAGTTTTGTAATGAACGAATGAATTCTAGAGTGGAGAGAGCCTCAGTTCTATTGAAGGAATCGAGCCATTCTTCGAAATCGGGAGTATTAGTTTTGTTTCGGCTTCTACCGTGCGTTACGTCTACTTCAATCCGGTAATTAAAGCTTTATATTCTGCTTTATTATTTGTGTGTCAAGTGGTATGAGAACCTCATCATATCCTTATCTGACATAATAAAGATCAAACAAATCCCTGTTTTGTCTGGTATAACTGTGCCTGATCTCTTGCGCTTGAGTTTTTACACTCCGTCGTATTGTTTGGTTCGCGCGTTTCATTAGCTTATTTGAATTTGTGTGTGAGTTTTTATACTAAACGTAAGCCGCAGGTCAACCCCTGCGGTCGGTCCACGGGCCGCATTTCAAGATAAACAGTTTATCCTGAAACGCGCAAGCTGCCCCAAACGGATCCTAATTCTCATTTAGATTAGCAAATATTATCTATATGTGCTAAAATTTATGAGGCCCACTTGACACGTAGCGTCTCATTATTCAATTACGAATACATCTGGAATAATGACATAATATTTTTTCCTTTAGCGTACAATGTATTACAAATTTGATTCAAATTTATAGTTTTGATCATATAATTATGAAAATTTAATATTTCATTGAATCTTTTTTAGGATGTATGAACCCCTAATATTCACGATGACATTTAACTTTGCAGAAGATCATGCGGCATGAGAATAGTACCGAGGAAGGGGAGAGGATAGAAGAAAAAGATCCCAATGATAAAGATAAGGATGAGAATCACAATGGAGAGGGAGATCCAAATCCAAAAATGTGGGAAAGAATGACCCTCTTTGCTCGTTTGTCCTCTCTTTATATTTTCGAAGAAGAATACACCTTATATTGTATCATTGAACTTTTCTTTACATCTTTAGAAAAAAGGATATCGTGGTCATGACATGTCGCGAACTAATGTTAGATATTGCCTGTAAGGGTACGGCAACTATCCTCAATATATGGATGATGAGATTGAATCCCAATGTCGAGAGCTATATCTAAATGAGAGAATTATGGGTGTCTAAGGTGCTATGGTGACCTCCTCGAAATATTGTCTTAGTTGGGATAAGTTTAAGTGGCCTTCTTGAGAAAGATGGGGGTATTCGTCACTTCGGCAAGTGAGACCAATTCAACCACTTTGACAGATGGGCATGATTCAGCCACTTCAATAGGCGGTCGTGATTCAGTCACACGTTTGCACGTCTTGTCTTACATCTTCTCTATATATGAAAAATTATGTCATTAAAAATAATTATATTTTTATGTGATATAGAAAATGTAGGAGTCATTAATATAAGAAAATAAATGCTAAATATATACTTATAATTATTAATTTCTTTCTTCAGTGCTTCTTTAAATTCATTCCTAAATTTGCATCTTGCCCCTATAATTTATTTTATACATAAACATAATAAAAATATTTTCACAGTTATTACGGAATTTTATAAATTTTTATTTTTACTTATATAATATTTCAGTATTTAAATCATATCAAAATATATTTCATTTTAGAAATTTTGTATGTAATTTAAATGTTAAAATATCATATAAATAAATATAAAAATTTAAATATTAAATATGTGCATACATAAAATTTTAATTATAGCTATAAATAAGTCAATCAATACTAAAAATAAAGGCTCATGCAATTCTAAAAGGCAAATCATACATATAATAATTTATGATATAAAAACAGTAGTGTACATGAAAAATATGACCACAAGAATCTTGAGGAAATTATGAATACCAAAGAACGACAACATCACGGTCGAAAGAACAAACCACCAACCATCGCTTGACTCGATCGAATCATGGGTCGGCCTAACAAAATTACATCCGAACCAAAGAACACTGTGCACCTGGACCGACAACAACTCAAATGATACTAGGTCACTCATAGGGAAGATCAATGGCCACTTAGCATAACTCCTTCTCGAACTTCTATAAAGATCTCTTATGTGAATGAAAGCTGTTCATCGAATTATGGTGATACACCCTTTACCTGATGGAATAAACCCTTCCTGAGGAGATGTCTCCCAAATGATTCCTTCAGGGAAGTCAACCAAAAATCTACTAGCCAATCGAAGGACTTTTACTCGACTGAGCGATGATCAAGCAACCAAGTCGAACAATTATGAATATGAAATAGTGCCAATAGTAGTTACAAATACGAAACGGCGCCAAAAGTGGTTACCAGGGTCAAAAGATACCAAATTCGATGACAAATATGTAAATGTATAATGACTCATTAATGACTTGTAATGTACCTATTAAGCAAGGGGCAAATATGTAATTTGCTAGATATCATCTATGATCTATAAGTATGAGGTCATTTCTTCATGAAAAGCTGCTGAATCTATTCAAAGAGAATTAGAATTATTTATTGCTTACTCTCTTATTCTGTATCATTCTCCCTCCTCTCTATTCGCCCCCATTCCTCTCATCCGACCAACGATCTATTCTTTGGGCGTGACCAGAATGACTTTTTGGGATTCAACATCCTAAAAGATACTGTGAGCGTGGAGTCGTGCCTTCAACAAGAAGAGGAGTGTGCCACATAGAAAGAACACACTTGGGGGAAACTTCTAATATGGAGTCCGTTAGAAAATTCGTGCAACAAAGAATTCAAAAGCTCAAGGATCATATAGTGGGTCAGATTGCAGAATTGACTTGCACGGTGCTCAAGGGGAGAGCACAGCCTCTTCCACAACCTAATCATCCAACACCCAAACTCCAAGGCCATCAAACTGCTCAAGGAGCCATATGGGTGGAAGAGCCTCAGTACCAAGAAAATGTTGGGTCCATTCCAAGGAACAAACCACTGATAGGGTGAATGGAGGTCTACCACAGACCAGTGAATGTGTTCTCCCTACAAATTATTGATGCAGAGCCCCATGAGAAGTTCAAGGTTCCATCATTGAAACCGTACAAGGGTCGAAGCGATCAGGTTGATCACATCACGCCATTTGAGTTGGTTATATTCCTTCTCAAAGTTTTTTGACGCATTAAAGTGTCAATTGTTTTACACCACGTTGAGGGATTCAACCCTTAGATGGTTTGATGGACTTTTGATTGGAATTATTACTTCCTTCGAATAGTTCAAAAAGTTATTCAAGGCATAGTTTGCTAGCGCCCAAAAGCCCCGCAAGGACTCAGAAGCTCTATGACTCAACATACAGGGGCTGAACGAGAGCCTCTGGGTGTACGACCCGAGGTTCCAAAAGGAGAAGTTAGAGGTACCAAATTTAGAGCTGGCAATTGCGAAGGCCACCCTGGTGCAAGGGCTGACGAGTTCAAAGTTTAAGTACTTCCTAAATTTATGGAAACCCACACTTTGGCTGAGCTCCTAGAGTTGGTCAACGATCATATAGTGGCGGAGGAGTACATAAATCCATTTATCTCAAAAGTGAGAAGTTTGATGGTTGATCAGGAAAATGGCTTGTAAGAGAATGAGTGAGGGAGAAGCACGGCCCTCGCCCTAAGCATGAAAGAGGTTGATTATCCTGTGGAGATAGAGAGGCCAATAAAAATCCATGGAGGTGTGCCCGATCGAATGATACTTCAGCTGGCAATTGAGGAACGTCAAAACACATTCAGCTAAGGATTTCAATAGCAGAACTAGCGGAAGTTATTCACGACTAGGAATACTTCCAAAAGGCTCCACCAATGAGAACTGAGGTTTTCCTCCAAAACACCAACAAGTTCTGCAAGTACCATAAGGAACATATTCACTACACGAAGGAATGCAAATACCTCTGGAGCCTAGTTGAAGAACTGATTTGAGCCGAGAAGCTCAAAGAATTTGTTGTTGAAGAACACACTCAACAATGCAGAGGATTGTTGTGGTATATATATCAAATAGAAGAACGATCGATGACGAAGAAAAAAAATAAAACGAGAAAATTCACTCCAGAAAACAGTAACACAACGAAACACACAAATTTACGTGGTTCGGCAAATTGCCTACGTCCACGGAGTTGCAGAGGATTTTACTACTTGAGGAATTTACACCAGTCGATCGTCTCGACTTACAAGAGGGATCTCTCACTTCCTTGCTCTCTCTTTTTCTCTCTCTAGACCGAGATATACCAAAGAAGATAAAATTACAAGAGAAATAAACTCAATTTCTCTTCTGCCACAAGCCGCCAAGAAGAAGCCAAGGGAGAGCAATCTTCTTCTTCTTTTTTCTTCCTTCCAGGAGAAAAATACCTCGGATGATTCTTCGGCTGCTGTTCGCGAACTTAAGAGAGTGTGAAGCGATGCTTTGCTTCGTGTGAGAGGAGGAGGGAGCGGTTCGCGACAGAGGGAAGAGGCGGGATTGTACAATAGGAAAGACGGAATCAGTTGGTAGGACAAGTGAAAAGGAGCGGCTTTTCACTTAGCTTTAGCTGGAACAGTTAGAACCGGACTCCACCATAACAAATCTCTTACTTGGAGACCAGTACACAGACTGTAAAGTCTTCTTCCTCAAACTAATATCCTCTAATGGCGGTGTCGCCATGTTCTTCAAACATGAATCTTCCACCTCTGCAACTCAAAGCCCATGTCTTCACACCAGAAGACCAACTGAACTGTGCACAACTTCAATTTCTCAAGAGTAACACCCTTAGTTAACATATCAGCATGATCAACATAGCCTTGCACCTCCAAGTTATTTCCTGGGTTACTCTTGTCTTTGCTTACAACACCCACTGCATGGGCAATATCCTGCATCCGTTAAAATTCTTTTTCAACAAATCTAGCATTGTATCTCTTACTGTCATCAAACTCAGTCTTCACCCGGTACACACACTTGTTGTATAATGCCTTCTTCCCAGGTGGAAGTATTGTTAGGTCCCACTTGCTCGAATTTTCATCTTGCAAGATTTCTTCATAGCTCTTTGGTTCTCCACCATCTGTCCATGGAACAATAGGAATGGGTGCCCCAAACCCACTCTCTACCACATTCAACGCTTCTCCATCTGTCAGATATACTTTCCCAAAGTCACCTACAACATAATTTCACATCAATTTCTGATGGAATGTTGTATGGAAAGAAGTCTCTAAATCCAATATCCAGTTATCAATAGAACTATGAACTGCCAGTAGTAGCGCATCATGTACTTCTTCAGATACCACATTTGCGCTATCATTCTCCAATTTCTTAGGATTTCTGTAGTTCCTCATTATGGGACCAACATTGTCACAATTCTAGCAGATTGCCTACTGATTAGACTTTGATTTTGTTCTCCCTTTATTTGAGTTCATGTCATGTGATCTCCCTCTGAAATCAACATTCAGTGTCGAACTCGTACCTGAGATCTCACCAGAATCTTTCCTGTGCACCTTCTTATCCAAAATCAAATCACGAATATCATCATATTTCAGTTTAGATTTACATGCAGAACAACTAACTGTCATTTTCACGACTTCTCAGCTATTTGGAAATGATACCAACAATATCAGCGCATGTATCTCATCATCAAAATCAATTTCAACAGACGAAAATTGATCTGTGATAGTATTAAAATCATTCAGGTGTTGAGCAACATAAACACCTTCCATCATATTCAAATTGAATAAATTCTTCATCAGATAAATTCTTCATCATAAATTTGAATGGTCAACTGAATGTGAGCAAGCTTCCCAAAATCTAAAGCAGTCACTAGTCTTGCTTACGTTGCTGCAGAGCCCGAAGCTGAAGAAAAAACTTATACTATATTTGGGTGTTGTTTTGGAAGCCATCAATTCTTGGTTTGAAAAGAGCTGGGAAAACAATACCCCATCTATTACACCGGTTGGGTCCTCAAGGGAGCCGAGGTCAGGTATCCTATTATGAAAAAAACTAACATTTGCTTTAGTTGTCTCTGCTCGCAAGCTGCGACTATATTTTCAAACACACCTGATTAGATTAATTATTGATCATCCACTCGAATCTGTACCAAATCGATTGGAACACTCTGTACGACTTTTAAAGTGGGTCGTGGAGCTCAGTGTGTACGATATCAACTACATTCCCCAGACGTCAATTAAGGCTCAAGCACTAGGTGGCTTCCTAGCTAACTTCTCCAAACATGGTGAACGGAACGAAGGGGCTGAAGTTGAAAATCAAACTTAGACTCTAGACATTGATGGAGCCTCAAGCCAAGAGAATGCATAATTCAAGATGGCTCTAAACAACCCGATTGGAGAACATCTTTATCATTCAGTCACCCTTGAGTTTGAGGTAACAAATAATTTGGCTGAATATGAAGTGTTAATAACCGAACTATGCTTAGCCCTAGAAATGGGCGTCCAATATATGTTAGTTAAGTCAAATTCTCAGTTAGTGGTGAATCAAATCAATGGAATTTGAAGCACGAGAAGGCATGATGATCAATACTTAAACAAAGCAAAGATAAAGATAGGGAAGTTTGCAAACTTTCTGATTGATCACACTATACGAGAGGAAAACAAGTTGGTTGATCTTCTGTCAAAGAACACATGCTTCGGGGAAAGAAAACACAAAGCCTCTTCCGACCAAACATCAAAGAGTTAGAAACAATGGAGGTAGAAACTGCAGGAGCAAAGAGGGATGGATCCCTACATCCACTACTTAAAAACTAGAAAGATCCTCGAAAAAATAGTGAACCATAGGAGATTCAAATTCAAAGCCCCACAATACATCATTATTGGAGATAAGCTTTTCCAAAGATCAACCACTTCATTTCTCCTAGGGTATCTGAAAGAAGATGCGATGAAAGAAATTCTCTGAGAAGTGCATTCTAGTGAATGTGCCAACCATTCCGATGGCAAAACTTTTGTGCATCAGGTTCATAGGCAAGTCTACTTCTATCCAACCCTCATGAAGAACATCAAATAACTCTCCAGAAGATGCGAGCAATGCCAGAAGCATGCACCATTGAAGCACCAAACAACTCAAAAGTTGCAATAGATAGTAAATCGCTAGCCTTTTCATATATAAGGACTTGATATCCTTGGTGAATTTCCTCTGTTAAAGGGGCAACAAAAATTTCTCTTGATCATCGTGGATAATTTTTTTTTTCCAAATAGAAGTGAAAACTCTTGCCCAAATTACCGCAAAAGTCATCCAAAATTAAATTTGGGCAGACATTATTTGTCGATAGGACTTACCTTTAATATTTATCACCGATAACGAGAACCAATTCGATGATCAGGGTGTATAAGATATATGTCAAAGTCAATGAATCAACTTGAAATTTGCGTCCGTGCATCACCCTCGAACAAATGGACAAGCAGATGCTGCAAACAAACTTATCCTAAATCTTCTAAGGAAGAAGATAGTAGGTGCAAGACGCAATTGAACAGACTTGCTTATGACCTTCCTATGGGCCGTCCGGACCACACCATCATCATCAACTGAACAAATGCCTTACATGTTTTTTTATGGGATGGAAACAATGTTACCTGTCGAATACAATCACCATAGACAAAGAGTCATCACGACTACATCCTTTGATGAAGAAAATTTCACCGAGTGACACGAAGCAAACAGTGATGAAGCATCACTTGCCCTCGATCTACTAGAGGAAGTTCGAATTGACGCAGCATTCTGACAAAAAGAGATAAAGAGAAGTGTTGTTCGTACCACAACAATAATGTCAGAGAAAAGACAATCTCACATGACAATATGGTTTTAAAGTAAGCTGGTCTAGCCGCATGAGGACAATCAATCCGCAAGTTTGATCAGACTTAGACAAGTTCATTCATCATTGATCAATAAATCGTTTCAAAAGCTTACAAGCTAAAATCATACAATGGGAAAAAGATTCACCGAATCTAGAGTGGAAATCTTAAAAAAAAAAATTCGTTGAAAGAAACTACATTGTACTCAGGTTTGAGGAAATAATTTTACGACTCTCATACTTATGAATTTACTTCATATGAACTTTTATTTTATTGTCGCACACTTATAAAAAAGCTAAAATGATGATCGAGGAACCAAAAAGTCAATGGACCTTACATCAAAACGATATTCAAAGAACTAAAATACTCAAAAAAGATGACCAAAAGAAGCACTCTGAAGCTTGGTCGCAATAAAAATAAAAAAATACCACATGAAGCTTTCCAAAGCTCTGTCACAAAGCCTCAGGCCTCAAAATTTTCCTAAGTCTTGAGCCAATTTTCAAATGTGGTTACATGCTTAGTAGCTACAAAGCACCATGAAGGGATCCAAGAAAATAATCTTGAAAAATTACAAGTGACTACCCTCTGTAAACCGTAGATCGACCGAGCAAAAATTTGGGCCTAGTCAAACGAAAAACTTAGGTTTGCCTAAAAGTTGACACCCATACCGGCTCGGTGCATAAAGCCCAAATGGTCATCTCCTGAACGACCATCAATGACACCACGATGTCAGACTCAACAATAGGAACAAAAATAAACTTCAATTCTCAAGCGACAAAAGAAAAGATTCAAGCCAAGCAAAATCTGCAAATTAATCAAGGTATGGTGAATAAAGTCATGGCTCGATCTAACAAAAGATTACAAGTAAAAATGATTGAAAGGTTGTACTTCATTCATTTGATCGTTCATTACAAAACTATCATGTACATCATTTTGATTACATGTAAAAAAAGAGGAAAAAGAATATGAGTTTACGGGTCATCGGGTCGAGTGTTGGACGACCCTTCGTCCGCTACATTATTGCCCTCAAACTCATCTTGATGTTTAGATGCAAAAAGAGCTTCAAAAACTTCTTAAACTCCTCAACTCATGTTGAGAACTAGCTAGGAGAAACATAAAAATTCAAAAATACACCTGAATCACAAATGTTGGAGCCACATCTCTCTTGAAGAACTTTTGTGAGCTTTCCAGTCTCAAAAAACATTCTATTTTTTGTTTGGCAAATCTTGATTTTGGTATCTGTAGGATTTTAGGAACCACATCTCTTGCTTTTGATCACACTGAACTAAGTTTAGTCGTTTAGTAGAGTAGAGATTCATTTGTGGAAAGATTTCTTAGTCATTTCCTCTTGTGATCGATATGTGGTACTCCTTAATCGCATTATTACTTGCATGTGTACTTGTGCGATTGACTGACTTACTTTACAGTAAATTTTCCGCTATCAGCCCTCCATTTGGTATACTCTTACCACCAGAACTGATAGATGAACCAAATTTGAAAGCTGATGTGGACCTGATAGGCTAATATTGTTATGTTGCATCTCCACCTTCATGGATAGTGTATGACCATTTTGTAATGTCCAATATAGCTACACCCATACCACACTGCCATTAGACAGTTTAAATCCACCGAGATATGGAGCTATGGTATTCCTCCGACTCTATTAGCACACACTTCAACATAAATTGCTCAAACTTGACGGTGCACTCCTCTACTTTGAGATCATGCTAATATAAATGGTGAATTTTTTAAAACACGTCCTATCTATAATACGTTGGTAGGTACTTGTGTTGCATCTCCATTTTCATCTTAGACCATATTGTAATTTTACTTTCTTCCTCATTGACATTGACATTTCAAATTTATTTCACTATAGAGATGCACACTTCTTTAACTTAATGACAGCTAGTTTTACCATTACATTAAATGAAATTATATTCAAAGGCCCGTGCCACTGTCTAGAGCCAGTTAATGAACTCGTCCATATACATATAATTGTAAAAAACACACAAATCAATATTCACTCCAAAATTCTAGCTTATTTTCTGATATTTCATGTCAAATTGTCGGGATAAAGGTTCTTAGACATTGGAAATTTTCCAATTGAAGGAGTTCACTTCCCTCAATTTCGCGATTCACCATTATGGCTACGCGTGACCTCATAGGATTGTCTCCTCTCAAAAGCGACAAGTTTTTGTTGCAGTTAGAGAACTTCTCTTTGCATGTATTTCATAGTGAACTCCTCAACACTATTAAAAATTTCTCATTGGCAAACATCATATTCTTCCAATAAAAATTTTGATGGAAAAAAAAATATGGTTTAGGGTTAGAGCTAGGGTAGTTGATGAAGCGAAAGGTAAATTTTTTTGGTTGTGATATTATGTGAGGTTGTATGGATTTTTGTTTTGGATGTAGGAATGACAAATCCCTAAAAATGTATAATTTATCGGGCCCTGATACCAAATGACACCATTCCATATCTCCTAAAAAGCGTTTGAGAAGCATATTTAGAAGGGAGATAGTTGTGAAATAGCAAAGGAATGCTAATATGTGAGGTCGACGACATTTGGATGGAAATAGACATCGTTCAAAGGTAGTCCAGACTAAAACAACAAGGAGAACCACAAAACGAGTTATAGAAAACCAGGAGGATCCACCACCTATTACTAACCATGATATTATGAGGTTTTGATAACCATCTGATTCAATAAGCCAAATTATAAAAGCATACCAAATTATCATATATTATTTTTTATAGCCAAATAATAAATAATTTTATCTACAGATCTGTCTCAGCATTGCAGTTGCATAGACTGGTTAAATATAAAACTTTTTGAGCATCATAACAAAAGAAATTCAGGATTGATCTCAAAACACGAGGAAACACAGAGAAAACTGCCGTTGGCAGCATTCTAAGTGAAAATATCCTTCTATTATTATTATTTTAAAACAAGTTCTGCTTTTTCAACACAATTTTTTGAAAAAAAGTATCAGATGCTTATTAAATTTTGAACATTATGAATTTTAAAATAATTAAATTAAATTTGAGATGAGTGCAATATTAGCCAATCAATTAATTCCTACAATACACTCATCTCAAAAAAATTCCAATATATTTTAAACAAATCGACAAAAAACTGATCATGATGTCCTAAATAAATTTTATCAGACATCAATATTCCATAAACTGTTCTTTCTAAAAAGAAAATGAGCACAAGAGTTCTGCTGAAATTTTAATAGAAAAAAATAATAACAACATTTAAGATACATGAAACACAGCTACATTAGTGATGCAACTGAAGAAACCAGGAAACAATTTCTAAATTAAAAAGAGAAAGGTACAATTAGACCCATCTAAACTGGGAACAATAAATATGAATCCCGTGGTGCCAAAACAAAGCCGGCATCTCCGCTGCTTGAGTTGAGAATCAAAAACTGAAATCTGTGGCTGGAGACATATAGCAGTCATCAATGCAAATGTCGACAGCTGAAGAGCTTAGCAAGGTTAAGACTGCAATCAATTCCATAGAGACAAAAAAACTGCCATGGTTGCCGGATTGTCTACATGGGGAATCTTAGTCCTAGAGTCTAAAAGTGTCAAATTAATCCTCAAACTCTTAAATTGAGGTTAAAATAGTACTCTGTTCGGACTGTTTCGGCCCATATTAAAAAACCATGGAGACTTAATTGAGGCTTTTAGACTTTGGGCTGAAAATGACCCCTGCAAAAGTCAGAGGACTATTTTGACATTTCTCTCGAGTCAAAAAGGATAGCATTGTTTCATGAACCACTACACTAAACCTCGTATTGATGGATGCCCCGGTAGCTTTGGAGACTCTGAACTGTTATGAAGAAGGCCCGCTCTTTTAGGGTTTGCTAGCAAAAGCTCCTGCAAGTCCTTGGGGAGCAATTTGAACACTTCTCGTAGGTCTGCTTTTAGTTTGCTGCATGCTGCTGATGAATCTATACTGGTGTTTCCTGACTGCAGTAAATGATTGAAAAAAATAAATTGTGATGGAATTAAAAGTATAAATTATAAGCTAAGATCAGATATCAGCAGAAAATAAAGTAGCTCAGATAAAAAGGAGAAAAGATATTGATAATTCTGAATGCATAAATGAACATTGAATAGCAGGAGGAATTGGGGTTTATGCGATGTAACAAGAGGCCTAGGAAAAAGCTTGATTAGTGTGATATTTTTCAGCATGAGAAGAATGACCGAAACACATTTGCAGGTATAACTGCAAGATGGCTTTCCGGAGAAAAATTGCAGTGTCAAAATTATCAGGATCCCTAATCCAAAGCAATATATCGCAGGATGAACGAAGTACTTGAAACTTAAATTGTCACTGAAAACATCAAGTTATTAACTGAATTGGGGTTCAAAGGCCAGCAACTACATCTGAAAACACCTATAAACATCATGGAGGTACACATATAATAGAAACTGGAATAAAGATTAACAAGTTCCATGCTTGAAGCCATGGTAAAATTACAAGCATTGGGTAAAAAATCAAAAAAATGTCTATTTAAATAATCAATTCCCTATCCAAACATTGGAGTCCACTTTATGAACTATTATTCTTCATTCTTTAAAACTAAATGTTGTCTTGGGTGTTATATCTGTTCTTTTCAAATCATTTTGCAAAACATCCATCCATGTAACCTTGGGGTCTACCGTTTCACCATCCTAATCATCTGACACTAATTTTATCTATTTGTCGAATGGACACATTTTCTACCATTCATTGTCTATGTCCAAACCATCTAAGTCTACTTTCATTAACCTTATATTCAATTGAAGTCAGTTCAATTCTCTGAAATATAATTCATTAATTTATCCTTCCTAATTTTATCACATATCCATCTTAACAAACTGATTTATGTCACATTCAAATTAGATGTTAATAATTTTTTTGCTGCACAGCATTAGGATCCATACAAAAATACCTGTCTAAATGTGATTTTAAAATATGTATCTTTAAATCCCCATTATATGCTTTTATTAGACAATGCTTTTGACATCTTTTTTCAATTTAACAATCGAACAATAACTCTAAGTTATGTAGTCATCTATATCACCACTCTTCTATATAATAAATCCCAAAAATTCAACTTTTCACACCTAAGTACCACCATATCTTATAATAATATTAATTGATGATTATTAATATCACACGAACTAAAATAGTATATAATCTACTCTATCTTTGTTAAACAAGTTCTAAGTCAGCTACCTTTTAAATACATCTCAATTTAAATTTCTTTTACAAGCATCTTAATAACTAACACAAAAAGATATACCTATTGCGTAAGGATATGCAGCTGAGAAATCTGTGGCGAGCTAGTACTGGACAGAATTTGTGCAGAGATTATGGTATGAGCCAAGGAAAGTATACGCAATTGAATACCTTAGAGGTTAAAGTAATGGAGTAATTAGTTGTAAAAGAGTAATATGAGAATTTTAAGTTGGCGGTTTTAGAGGGATCAAGTAAACCTCAGTAGGAAGAGTGTTGACCCAAAGGTGAAAGAGTAGTTGAGCTTCAAGAAAAAGAGTATGTATTATTTCAACGATGTGATGATGTTTGTGTTAAGCCACTGCACTTTACAAGTATAAAGACATCGGTGAATTATGTATATGTGGTAAGAAGTAGATGATAGGTTATGCTAGAGTCAATATTTTTTAAAACGTGCTTTTAAGCATGTCTAACGGCAAAGCGAAGCACGTGACGTTTGCTTCTTTTCGTTGAGAAGTGTTTTAAAGCGCTGAGGTTAATTTGCAAGATTTTTAGCAAAGTTTAAGTTTTTAATTATTTCAGCAAATGATTAAACTTTGTCCAAAATTTTAATTTGTAGGTTTACCCTCAATAATTGCCTTCAAGTTATGTATTGCACCACATTTTTTTTCTATTTTATATCAACTTTTAAGTCATACTTTATATTTTATATTCATTAATGAATGTATTTATATATTAATAGTTTTGTATAACTTATTTGCGCATTGATTAATAAAACTATTGCTTCGTTCTGCGCTTTGCACTTTGTACTTTGAAGCAAAAATAAAACCTTGTATGCCGCATTGCGCTTTGTGCTTTGATAACACAGGCTAGTATATTCTCCATCGACAATAGAGCAAAGAATTTAATACGGATTGAATTGATTTTCAACTGTTGCTTCAAAGTGGGTAAATTTTTTGGGTACTTACAGATGTGTAGAGCTGCCTAGATGTCAAGGCATAAAATTATAGAGAGCAAAAAGCTTAGGAGTTGGACTAAATACCTTTACTTGTACGTAAAATAGTCAGATGTAGATCTTGTATATCTAATTTTAAAATGACTTATAAGGATGGATCTTATAACCTTATTGCATAAATAAAGTTTCCCCTATGGTTAAATCGGTGTGATTTTGGTTATCGATGTAGTGCATGGTTTAATGCTCATATTAAAGTTATGACTGACGATTGTCCTTAGATCAATTGAAAAATAGCAAGGTCAAACTTGGGTCATTAGCCTACCAATCTGATCAACAAAGTCAACAATAAATGTATATGATTTAGGAACTTGAGGGTATTATAGCAATATAGGTTTTATATGCTATTTAGATAATCTTCTCGTCATTATGGGGTATTATAGATATTTAGGTTAGTAGAAGACATAAAACTCTAATACTATTTTAAACATATTTCATGGTGCATTAGAACATAAACTTCTTTTGTGTCGGTACACTCACCAGTGCACATAAAGACAGCAGGTGCATGAAAACCTTTTATAGACACACATATGTATCCCATATCAGCAAGTTTATTCATAGATGCCATATAACGATTTGTTTTCATATATGCTTCTAGATATATTGGTGTCAAAATAGCAGTATTATTATTGATACATCAACATCGATATTAATGGCCCTATAAAATTAAATCATTTTTTCACTTGAATTTTTAATTGATCAAGAGTTTAATTCTTTGTAATTTGTGGGTTGTTTTTTGCTCAACTTTGATTTTGCAATAATAACTTGGTCAATGCTTTCACCATTTTTTTATTTGTTTTAAATAATAATGGAGCCTTAATTCTAATTCCAAGTTTTAAAACTTTTATGACTGTTTGAAAATTGAATTAAAATCATACACTATCTACCCTTATTTTTTTAACCTTTTTTTATTTTTTATTTTTTATTTTTTTGTCCAGAAAACTAGGCATGCTTTGATGGATTCCATAGTGGATCTTGATATAACTTTTGCCATTGAAAAAGCAACAAGATCTATCCTAGTGGCTACCATAATATGGGGGCATTGTGATTTATTTCATGGGATTCCAGATGGGCATTAATGTATTTTGCTTGTTAGTTATGAAACACTAAAAAATGATAGATACTTGAGTTTGCACACCAACAATTTCGTGATAAATTTTATTAATTTTCTCATATCAAGATGGCAATAAGGCATGCTCGACCAAAATGATGTAATTAGGCATCAACAATATATGTCATGGAGGTTCAAGAGGGAGATAAAGCTATGAGAAGGTTATACCTATTATCATCAATGTAATTAGTATGTTCTTAGAGATGCAAAGAGAAAATGAATAAGGACATTTGAAGATAAAACTGTTGGCTAGAGAAAGAGAAGAGGGTGATAAGGGAGACATTGAAGACATTAGTTACAAGAATAGAAAAGGGAACAAGCAAGGAATTCATGAGAGAGAAGGCGAGTGAGGAGGAAGAAGCATATATTTGCTTGGCTGCAAGAGAGTTTTGTGCAAGGAGACATGATTGGGTTGAATGAGAGAAAGGGAAGAGATGCAGATAAGCACCGAGCATGGGATCATGAGAGCTAGATGGAGGGGTGGGCGATGAGAGAGAGAAAATGATATAGCACGTGCATGTTGGGTTTTGTGATAGGGATACAGGCGCTAGCAAAGGAAAAAAACAAAGAGAACAGAAGAGATTAATAGAAGGTGATGACGGAAAGAAATGAGGACGTGGAGTTAATTGAAGGGTTGGATGTCGTGGGTGTAGACGTATGTCCCAAGTACATTAGATTTTTTTGTCTTTTTCTGATATAAAATGTCGCCAAATTAATTTGACAGACAACCATAGAACAGTACATCTGTTGCACCCCTTATATCTAAATCATGACTCTAAACTAAAATGGCTATATCAAATGTACTCAGTTGAATTACCAGATAATTTGAATTTGAGTACAACTGAGTAAAGGCTTAGTTGACTTTCAAATTTAGTAAGCATATGCATATTTATGTCATTATGGCTACCAAAGGTTGATAAATTGATATGGAAACTCGGCCATAAAGCTCATGAGCAGAGGGAACAATTTGGCCCTTTAGCTTGTTGAATTGGCATGAAAATGGTTCCGTCTTTAGATTTGTTAAGCCATAAAAAAAAGATGTCAACTACGTTACTAAAACTTGTTGAATCAACAAAATATCTTGACGCTTAGGATTGTGAGCTAAAATATTTCCCCAATTCAGCTCTTGGGTTTGGGTAAATCTTGTTATTCAAACTCAATATTTTGGATATTTGAATTTGAAATGTGAATGCCAACGAGATTTTCGGAGCTGAATGAATAAATTAACTTAGCCTTTAGGCTTGTGACCTAGGGTGCCTACTCATCCCCTAAACTTTTTGAGCTAAAAATGGCAATGGTTTGATCCTTAGTAAATGTTTAAAATTGTGTAATTGAGTACGGAGGTATTTTCTGTAGGTGAGATGGGGCATAAGTCTCATCGTTTGAAAATTGCGCAAGTCAAAAAAACCAAATAAAAAACAATAAATTAAAATATGTTAAAGAGATATATATTAACATCATTGCACAATAAAAAATGACAAATTTATAAAATAACAAATTATGTAAGCCTCAAAATATCATGCAAACATTTGCACAAAACAAAAAATAATGTAAACATCAACTGATCAAGTCGTCAAACTAACATAAAATATGAAGAAAAGTAACATAAAATATCAAAGTTAGACATAAGATGAGTTTATTATGATAGACTTTTCTTACTCATATTATATAACCAATATAATAAACATCTATAGATCTAACAAGAATATAATAAATAATCAAAAGCTAGACAAGCAGATGGCGTTGGGGCTTTAGCAAGAGTGGCTGACAATTGCTATAGCTAAAACATAGTTGTGGAGGCAATGATGGTGGTGAAAGTAGCAAGCAGTGGTGGCGGAAGTAGCAAGAGGTGGCGGCAATGGCGGCGACGGTGACGACGACGGTAAAGCGCTAGGCAACCCTGCTGTGAAGCTTAACTAATGAGGGGACCTCTTACATGTCATAGTGCGACTTCCATTTATATTCAAACCATCTAATGCAAGAAAAAAATAAAACACGGGAGGTGCATGCCTTAGGCAAATTGAGGTAAGAGGCGGCCTCAACCAATGTGAGGTGTTGTGTGCCTCCCCCGAGCTGCCTGAAGTGTACCTCTCAAAGCACTTTATTTCGGAATTGTGTTGAGGTAAGTTTTAAGATGTGACTCAGATTGCAAAATTTTAAACCATCATCTGAATAGTTGAGTCCTCATATATCAAGTTCATTCAATAATCAAAGCTTATCAATTTACAATTCCTAATGAGAATTTAAGTACCCAATATCGTTTATTAGTTCTAGATTTTAAGATGAAGAGTTGTAAAATAAAAAACACTAGGACTCATCATCGTAGAATTAGATGAGAGAATCTAAAACACACAAATAAAATTATTTTTATGAGTAAAATTCAAGATTTCAAAATTTGGGATGTTCATGAAGAAGCAAATGTTATGTGGGATAAAATAACAAACACTATAAAACAAGTAGCAAAAGATGTGTTTGAAGAATCAAAAGAAAAAATTTTAATAAATAAAAATAGCTGGTGGTGGAATAATAATGTGCAAGAAAAAATAAATTATAAGAAGTTTTGTCATAAAAATTGGTTTAAATGTAGAAGCTTAGAGAAAAATATCAAAAGGTTTGCAGGGAGTCTAAAAGAACAATCTGTGACGTTGTGACGCTAAAAATTCTGTTTTTAATGATCTTTATAATATGTTAGATACCAAGGAGGGCAAAAAATATATGTATAAACTAGCCAAACAAAGAGAAATGAAAAGTAAAGATTTAACTCAAGTAAAGTGTATTTAAGATGAAAATCAAAAAGTATTTTTCTCAGGAAAAGATATTCAACATAGGTGGGTTAGTTATTTTGATAAAATTTTTAATGAAGTTTCTGAAAATACGATCGATTTTAGTGATCTTAATATCATGAATAATAATAAAATGTTTCATTTTTATCATCACATTAGTAAAAAAAGGTTGAGGAGGCTTTAAAGAAAACCAATGGTGGAAATTTTATAGGACTTGATGATATCCCAATTGAAGTGTGGAAATATTTAAGAGATTTGAGAGTTTCTTGGCTAACTAAACTCTTTAATATTATTTTAAAAACTAAAAAGATGCCTGAGGAGTGGAGGAAGAGCATTTTGGTCCCCATTTTTAAGAATAAAGGGATGCACAAGAGTGCAAATTATAGAGGAATTAAGTTGATGTGTCATACTTTAAAGTTATGGGAGAGGGTAATTGAACATAGGTTCATATTACAAAGATTTCTCATAATCAATTTGGATTTATGCCGGACAAGTCTACTATGGAAGCTATACATTTATTGAGAGGTTTGATGGAGAAGTTCAGAGATAATACGGAGAATCTACATTTGACTTTTATTGATTTAGAAAAAGCTTAAAATAAGGTTCCAAGAGATATCCTTTGGAGAGTTCTTGAGAAGAAAGGTGTTGATATGACTTATATTCAAGTCATTAAAGATATGTATACTAAAGTTGTTACTTGTGTCTAAAATGGAGGATTGACCAAATATTTTTCTATTTCTGTTGGATTACATCAGGCATCAGCTTTAAGCCCATATCTTTTGCTTTGGTTGTGGATGGTCTTACTGGACATCTACAGGAGGATGTACCTTGGTGTATGCTTTTTGCTGATGATATCCTTCTCGTGGATCAAACGAGAGAAGAAGCCCAGGAAAACATTGATATATGGAAGTCTCATTGAAGTCTAAAGGCTTTCATTTAAGTAGAACAAAAACTGAATACATGGAATATAATTTTAGTAGTAGTAGCTCTAGTGACATAAGTGTTACTTTGGGTGATCAAATTATTAAAAGGTGTGAACGATTTAGATATCTTGGGTCCGTTATTCAAAGTGATGGTGATATAGATGGTTATGTTAATAGTAGAATTCAAGTTGGTTGGTTGAAGTGGAGGAATGCTTCGGGCCCTTTGTGTGATAGAAACATATCGCTTAGACTGAAAGGAAAATTTTATAAGACGATGGTGAGACCTGCAATGCTCTATGGCGTTGAATGTTGCCTTTAAAAGAGAAGCATAATAATAAGTTAATTGTTGTCGAGATGAGAATGATTAGGTGGATGACAATATGAGAATTGTTGCCGAAATGAATGTATTCGTGATAGGGTTGGTGTAGCTCCTATGACAGACAAAATTAGAGAAAGTTGTCTTAGATGGCTTGGTCACATTAAATGTAGACCATCTGATGATCCGATTAAGAGAGTAGATATTTTAGATTCGACTTGTGTTAAGAAAGACAGAGGTAGACCTAAGAAAACTTGGGCTTATTATATAAAAAATGATTTTAATTTACTAGAACTAAATGAACATATGACATTAAATAGGGCGCAATGGGAAAAAAAGATTCATGTAGCCGGCCCCGCATAATAGGATTAAGGCTTTGTTGTTGTTGTATTCAATTTACAAAATGACCCAATAATAAAGCTTGTAACTAAGAGTGCCTATTAATCCTGAGGCCAACTGAACTAGTAGGATATAAACAATTTAGCCATTGGACATGCTTCATGATATACTATGTCAATTCCACTACAAGGACTTGTTTACCTAAGGTGACTCGACCCTTCTATTTATGAGTTGTGGGTGTTGGATTGGTTTTTATGTTTCTTGAACTAGCAACATGGATGTAATTCGGTCCTTGCACATGCTGAATCATCATATATTATGTCAACTCAATTGCTAAGTTTGTTAAAGTGACAAAAGCTTAGTCATTGGGGTTATAAGCCAACTAGGTCGGCTTAACCCTTGGGCTTACTTAAAAAACAATTAGGCAACTCGTATTCAAACTCAATCTATGAGTTTGGGATTTGTATTTGATTCAACCTCGTGAACTTGTTGATTCAATTAAAAAAACCTTTGAACTATAAGGGTGTGAGATGAGGCCAGTTCAACACTTAGGTTTATCAAATTGTTTTTGATGTTCAAGCACAATCCTTAACTTGTTGAGCATGAGATTAATATGATGATTTTGATCCTAGAGCTTATAAAACCAATAAAGAAACTCAGCCCCAAGGATTGTGAGATGATAAGTTCCACCAATTTGGGCCCCGAGCTTATAAAACGGAGAATTAATATTCAAGGTCAGCCTGTTAGGCCCTTTTAGTATTAAATTTGTCTGTTCATTGAATCAAAACTTATTAAATCAACAAGCTAGTTCCACCCTTAAGTTTCTGAGCTGGAATGTCATTTATACCCTTAAGCTTGTTGAACTTAAGCTTCATATTCAAGCTCAACCTTTAGACTATTAAACTTGGGATTTAATGTGACTATTAAGCATCTGGAGCTTGCTGAATCAAAAAATAGCTAAAACCTTAGGCTTGTAAACTGAGAATATCAATTTATCATTTAGGCTTTTTGAATAAAACATTCTATTTATGCTTTTTGATGAAAAATGTTCAGCTTAAAATTTGTAAGTTGGTCCACATTCTGATGCTTACTGAATCAACAAGGTAGCCAACCCTTAAGTTTGCAAACTAAGAGTGCTAATTTGGCTCTTAGAATTGTTGAAACAGCACTTCATATTCAAGCTCAGTTTTTAGATTTGTTCAATTTAAAATTTACTATGATGATCCGGCTTTTATAACTTGTTAAATAAATGAAATAATTCAAAACATAAGTCGGTGAAGTGAGAGAAACACATCATGAGCAATTCTACATGGTAGTGAACATGGGTTGCAAAGCTTATTAAATTTTCCCTGTTTAATAATAGAACTTTAAAAAATAGCCCAATTTATCCTCCAAATTTATGAGTTGATCACAATTTTCATGCCTGAGATAGTTTATGGTAACAGCGTGACTCGATCCTAAAGTTTATGGACACATGATCTGATACAAGACTTAACCCAAATCACAATAGGAAAAACAAATTTTATTATTGAAAACAAATAAATTGTTACAATCAAAAAGCGTGAAAGTTATAACATACACGACACAAACTCGTACTAAGGCTCGTTCTATGGGCAATGGAGATTTCCTAGGCGGTCAAAGAGAGAATGTAGGTGGCTGAAATGGGTTGTGGGTGGCAGGAACGGTAGGATATGCTGCAGTCCAAGCCGCGGCAAGTCGGAATGATGTTTGGACAGCAGAAAAACAGTAAATTTATTGTTTCCGGATGGCGTCAGCGATGATTGATGGCTGGAAGGAACGACAACAAGTGGGTGAGGTGGTGGCTGGTGGTTGTACTTGTGGGAAGACAGTCGGAATGCTTTCCAGTGGTTTCAACAACGAGGAAAGGCAACGTCGATAGTGAGAGGAGGAATGTAGAAGATTGAAAAATCGAAGATAAAAACCCCCACGAGAACAAATTACAATCGAAGCACCACTCGATCCCCTGGAAGGGAGAAAGAGGACGCCAACGGTTGTCCTGAACAAAAACACGACAAACCCTCGACCTCACATATATAAGCCCTATATAACAAGGATTAGACCTCCCTATGGAAAGGTGTCAATCCCTCATGGAACAGCCGATAGCCCCTCTTGACTCTTGACCAGTCCAGTCCAAACGAAGAAATTTACGGGAGATAGCCACGACACCCTTTACGCGGCTTCACAGGAGCGTCTGCTTCATTATGCACAAAAATAATTCAACTAGAAGAGCATGTAAAACTGATAGGATTAATTTGGCTATTGGATTTGATAATTAGAAATGAAGGCCTAGCCAACTAAAATACCTCTTGAGATAGTGGTCGTTTATAAAAAGCATAAGAATATACTCATTATATTAGCAATTTGATAGGCTCCACCTACATATACATTTTCAATGATGAAATGTTATTCTTGATTTGAGTTAAATTTTCCATCAAAAAAATGATGGGGAACTATAGGTTTTACAACACGAGAACACAAATTTACCTGCCCTGAAATTTGTCCAACAGACAATACGATCAAAGGGTTGTCTACTCATCCATATCTTATGGAAATCTAAATTTTGTTGAGCTTGAAGCTGTAGATGATTTTTCTTCTTTTACGAGTCCATATTGGATGGTAATACATATAGTAAAGGTACCTCAAATTCAGTGGGGAGTATTGCCTCAACCCCAAACACAACTGAGAATGGAGTGCCCTACAACTCAATTTTAAATGTAATGTACTATGCCCATAGAGCTTTTATTAGTTTGTTGTGGCATTCTCTTTTTTTTTTTTGGAGATTTTTTTTCTTAGTTTTATGAAGAACATATTGAATGCCTAAGCCAAAACTTTGCTCGTCATATATATATATATATATATATATATATATTAAAAAAAGCCCAAGGGCTAATATATTAAAGAGGAAAATGTCCAGATAGGTTGTATGAGAGGGCCTAAAAGAATGCCCAACTCACACAATACAACACACACAAAATCCCAATAAAGCAAAGATACATAAAGATAAAAGACCAAAAAGCCACAAACGGGCGCAAAAGTGTTAGGGACGTCACACTTCAGTCCTCACTCTGCCTCTAATTCTCAGAAGGGAGCCAGCTAACAAATTGGTAAGGTGCTTACCATTACTCGAAGTAACCAAAGTATCATCCATCTGATTTCTAAGCTCAAGTAGGTCTCCATTCTGCTTCTTCCTCCTGGACGTGTAGACCTGTCATTCCTCATCCGAGGATTGACTAATCTGATCAATAAATTGGTCCAAAGGTGGTCGGATAGGTGTAGACTGTTGCACACCATGATCCCCATGAGCCTGAGAAACATTAACATCTTGTTGTACCCAATGAAGCAGTAGAAATATTTCCACATGTAATATCAGTGATAGGTTCTAGGGCAGGTGTAGTCTGAAGAATCTCCCTTGCCCCCACAAAAGTAGGTTCCAAAGACGGGGAGCTACAATATTGTGTAGAGACTGAATGGTTGACATATTGCCTGCGAGGATAGTGGCATTTTCAGGGATATCTTTTTGATGATCAATAATGTCAATAACTTGGAGTTGATCAGGAGGAGATGGATTCACTGTCTCTGGCGGAGCACTATGCTTTTTTAGTCTGAGGTGGAGGTGTAGATGATGGCATTGAGAACTGGAGTGGCCGAACATACGACAGTTCGAACAATACGGAAGAAAATACTTAATCACTACCTTTTGTCAATATTTATGGTGTTGTGTGCCCAACCAAATTTCCTCAGAAGCGGAAGAAGTGATGCCTCTTCAACAAGTACTCTAGATTCAGATGGACGAAAAAAATTAAGAGTAAGAATATCTATTTTGAGTGGCTTACCATAAGCTGAGACAATAGAGTAAAACAATTTTTGAGTAAAATAATGAAATTTCAAAGCAGAGAAACAAATGCAAACTGGACTGATCGGTGGTTTTGTTTGTGGGTTAAAATCTACAGACCATTTCAGAATCTTCATTGTTCTATTATCAATTCAAATTATCCTTCTAGCAAATAAAAGTGTGTAATCTTCATTATTAATTTGAATAAAAATGTGTCTTCCATCTAAGAGTCCAATTTTTCACTCCCCAACAAGGTGCATAAGCTCAAATTTCTTACGAATAAGCTCTATTTTGGGATGGTCATACAAAAATTTCTCGATCAAATTCAGACGACAGGAGGAACAAGTTGAATATGCATAAGCTCAAATTTCTTACGAATAAGCTCCATTTTAGGATGGTCATACAAAAATTTCTCGACCAAATTCAGACGATATGAGGAAACAAGTTGAATACCTTCAGCTTCTGTAAAAAATATGGCAGGTTTCTCATTCTTCCTAACATGTTTTTTTATGTCCTCCGCCCACTAAAACGAATGAGGGAAAGAGCACGATTTAGGTATACATGAGGTGTCGACACTAGCAATGACAACAACATACGATCTGTCATAAGCCAAATTGATTATGAGAAATCTTTGTAATGTGAACCTATGTGAATAGAATTAGAAAATAGTTACTATTATTTTCCATAAATATTACTCCACCTTATATGATTAAACTCTCTAATAGAATTACCTTACAAAACTTGCAATTGGCATTTATTTCTTTCAAGTAAAAATAAGTCTATTTATGATTTGGTATCTTCATATTGCAAGAATATAGACTACTATGATATCAAGTCATTTCTACAATTTCATATCCACTATAACTCTTCTCATAGCTCATCCTAATAGAGCCTAAATATCCAATTAAATCACCTCCAATAAAAATTCTTTCTTTCTCAAGTATATACTACAGGAGTTCATCCATCTTTTCCCAAAATTGTGTTTTTAAACCATTTTATAATCGAATTTTAAGAGTATAAGCATTGACCACATCAATAATGCTTATATTAATAGTAAACACTATCACAAATCATATTTACTTCAATAAATTTATCATTCAACTTTTTATCCACTACTATCATAATAGTATTTCTATTAATATACTTTCCAACATTAAAAAAACTTGAAACATTCCATAATGCTTGTGAAATGTCCTCCTTTTCAATTAGTTGTCTGTAAACAAACAATAGTCAATATTTAATTAATCATTGTGAAATTTTCTTTAGATTTAAAGAACCCTAAATTCCTTGCGGCAGATATAATCACAGATTTATACCTAGACAACAAGGCTTAATTTTAACTACAATTGGTTTATGTTGTAACAATTCACTTAAGGTAGCATTCTATCCCATACTTTCCAACTTTCAATAAAATTGTGTCAGTTAAGCTTGATGCCTTGACAAATTCTTACATACTTCTCACCATAAGTCTGGACAGGCCCCTTCTAAGGAATGTTAAAGAAATGGCAAAATCAAGTTTTAATTCATTTCATTAGTTTTGACGTGAGTTTTATGATTGCATACCAAGCAAACATCAAATCCCACCTTTATCATTAGGGATTGAGACCTGTATTTGAAGTTGTACTCTCAAGATAATTATATCGCAAAAACAATAAATAAATAAATAAATATTTTCAAAAGAAACCTAATGATGAACAAAAAAAAGTTTGCACGCTGGGTATATATCCTTCGGTAATAGTTTTCATTGGTAGTTAGTAGAGAAGATTTAGTGTCATAATATTCGAGATTTATAGAATATAAATCTAATCGTCTATATCACTGCAAAAATGCATATAAGAATCTCTTTCACATCTACTTCAGCATTTCCTCTAAGTGAATTCAAATTAAACCAACTACATTTTTCTTTTCAAACTACCCGTGAAGTCATTTTGTTTTGTTTAGACAAAAATAATCACCCATTGGATGGTAAAACAATCTGATAGTCCAGGAAGACCAGAACCTTGCCATTGATCATGCCTTCCTACTCAAGTTTTTTAAGATAGCATAGTTCAGATAATTGTTCTGGATCTAAATTAGATAAGTTCCTCCTATTTGTATTATATGTACTTTACGTGAATAAGTGATATTTTTATGGCTAATAAATCAAAGATGTACTATTTTACTTTTAAAGAATACATCCTTTGGCGTTAGCTTTGCATTCTAATTGAATGTATATAAGTAGGATTTCTTTTGGAGCAAACAATGCAAATTATGTACAAACATTTGATCCGCCTGTAACACAAATTTGATACTTGTGCCTCAAGATAATATGGAAAATGCTATGATAAGTTCTGCTTCAAGCTTTGTCGTTGAAAAATATGATTTCTAGTACCAACATAGAAATTTATTTTTTACATTTTACTTCGAAGTGCAGACTTTCAAGATTTCCTTTGGGCATTTGATCTAATCGTTTCAAGCAAGGACGTCCCAATTAACGATCTTGTCCTCAAAAATCAATTTGTGGCATGATAATTCTTACTTTTCTTCCTTCAACTTATTTTTGTACAGTAGCGCTTCTGCATCTAAATAACATGAATATATATAGAAAAGTTACCGAATAGTTAAACTATGTTCAAAGCATTCTCAACACCAATATTAAACTAAACAACTCATAGAAAATCAAGCTACCTGTATCTCTACAAGTAAATGCTGCTCAATGGCATTAAAACAATCGACAATCTCCAGTTCAGACATCTTTGCTATGAGTTTTTGTATGTCAGCGCTCATCCGAGCCTGCCTCCAGAGCCGCTGCTGCTCCTGCTCAGCAGCTGCCCTCCTTTTCTGGAACCACGGCATGAAGTTTTTCCCCTCTAAAAACCGTCTGAGATACAAATCAATAGTAACACGAATAAGAAGAGCCTTCAAAAGACAATCCTCTAAAAACTCACAATGCATGAAGCATCAACAGCTACAAAAAATTTACCACCTATACAAGTCCAGCCAGTTGGACCTAGTCCTTTTCGATAGGAATTTTCCTGGACCTCTAGCTGCCAGAGAACTGAGAAACTCATCAGCTTTAAATGGAGGCAGTGCTGGTGGGCTGCCAAATGGCGAGCTCGTTTCTGAAGGAGTGATGGCTCTCAGGTAAGGGCCGAAGGGTGCAAGGAAATTCGTCGTAAGCTCAAGGAAATGTCGGCGAAGTATCTCATTGTTAACAACCGACATGGACTCTTCAATCCTTTGAGAAACTCCAGAATCAACAAGCCGGTTAAGAATCGCAGTATCCGGTTTCGTGGTAGGACTATAGCTGCTCCAAATAGCCTCTCTGTGCTTTGTCATGAGGGTGAGAGGTCCTTCCCGCCTCATCTTCACAGAATTGAAGAAGCTCGAAGGAGAGAGCCTGTCGAGCAGGAGCTGCTTGGCAGGCCGAGAGATTTGACCTGCTGAGGCCGGGCGAGGGGAAGCCGGATGCACGCCGGTGGCATTAGGGATGGGACTCCCCACAGAGATGACATGGCGAATGCTGCGTAAGGCCTTGAGAAAGAAAAGATTGGTCACTCCGAGGACCATGGGGGGGAACCTGTCACCTTCAGGAAGGGAATTGAGACGGGCAAAGTCCGGGTCGTGGATGGTAAAGTAAGGTCGGAAGTCGACACTACACATAAGTGGTGCTAATAGGCTGACGAGAGCTGCAACGGCCTCGGAGCATTGTGTGGGAGTAGGCGCGATTACAAGAAGGGGCTCACCAAGAATCATGAGCTCCCAAAGGGTCCAGAGATGTAAGAGAATACCCCGGAAGGAAGCGAATATATCGGCCTCGTGAAAGAGGCCGAATGCAACGGAGGCGTTGGGTGGCGGGAACTGTGCGGGGGCTATGTCTTCGGGAGCCGGCGGTAAATGAGCGCGTAGAGCGGCGCCGCCGATCGGGAGGTCTATGGCATTGCCAGGGGATGGAGACGGCCAGGCGGCGACATGAGAGGCGACGAGCTCGAGGGCAGTACGGCCGATATCGAAGCAGAGCGGACCGAGGATCTGGAGGAGAGGGCGGAATACGGAAGTATAGGGAGAGTTCGAAAGGATGACAACAGACTTCTGCTCGCCCCCGCGCGGAAGCCGATCGTCCTGGCGCTGACGGTTGAAAACGTAGCCGTAAACGAAACCATCGCGGATGTCGGCAGAGGGGAAGCGGAAGGAGAAGATGGAGTCGTGGATGGATGATCCGTGTCGGGGATGGTGGCGAGACATGGAGTCGGGGAAGGACGAAAAGGCGACGACGAGCTGATGGTCGGGTGTGAGAGAATCGGGTGGGTAGCATTCCTCGACGACTTGTCCTCGCTCTAGGTCGAAGCGGATGATGCAGAAGGAGAGAATCCAGCGCCGGAGTGCGCCAGGCTTGGGAGTAGGGGTGGCAGTGGGTTCCGGTGAGGTGGGATCGCCGCGAGGGGAGAGAGACGTGGCTCGGTTCATGGCTTCGCCGTCACCGTTGCAACGATCGGGTTAGTCCAGTGATCTATCCTTTATCCCGGAGTGCCACGACATTTTGACACTTTCTTTCTCTCCTCTCTGGTCTCAACTTTGGCAGGGTTGGAACTGAGAGTGGGAGATCGAGGGGACCTTCAGTTCGCCGGCGGCTGTGCGGTGTGCTTGAAATTTTGAGGATCTGTGACTGCAGTCCAATCAATTGTGGGGAAGACATGATTAATGGAAGGACCTTGATTAGGGTGTTTGCATTTTTATAATAATTAATATAAATTAACGCTAGAAGAATAGCCTTCCACTTCCATTTCTGTTCAAAAATATCATATTTTAATTTTTTAAAATTATATATATATATATATATATATATATATATATATATATATATATATATATATATATATATATATATATATATATATATATATTATTTTAGAAATTAAATATATAAATACAAAAAATTGAGTGATATGTATGCAAATTTTCTTAATTTTAATAATTTGGTAAAAAAAATTAAGGCACCTTAGCTCGATAAAAAATAACATTATCACTTTTAAAAAATAAAGTTAATTTTTAAGATCTTTAATAATTAGCATATTTAGACACATATTAGGTAATTTATATATATTTATATCTATCTGATAATTTAATTGCAGAGATATTTATATATATACCACTACAGTTCTTGTGGAGTTATATATCAAATATTTAACTTTTAATTTTACAAGGCTAACACTTAAAACTGTTAATATCGCATAAAATAATTAATATATTTATTTTTTTTAATTTAATTATATATTTTTATGTATAGATTTATAATATTAAAATATTATAATTATAAAAATAAATATTTAGGTATTAGATACATTAATACAAAAGAATTGTGTCGAATGTATATGATTTTTTCTTAATTTAAATATTTACTTAAATAACATTTGTCTTGAGTCGAATTAAAAATATCATGTTATTTATACTATGACTCAACAAACGCTTATTGTGACTGCCATTTCTTATATTTACACTGTGATAGATATTATGTATAATGTTCCACCATGTTCGATTTATTTTCTTTAAATACATGTCTATTGTTATTTCTTTATTAGAAGTGAATTTTGAGTAGTATACTGAGCCAAGGTTGTACATCTCTGCTTTACTCGCATATATTGTTTTAAGGAAGTGTTAGATTTGGGATGAGTAGAGACTCTTGTGTTACTGGCGAGAATCTGATATTATGTATGTTAGTGCCTTAGATCTATATTATTTACATTCATGGTGATGTTTATTTTTATGATGATAAAGAGATTAAACTATGATTGTTGTAAATGTTTATTTTATCGTATATTGATATAATCTACATAAATTTTAGAGTATTTTTATTTTACAATATTTAATGAAAATTGAAGAAAAGTAAATAAAATTCCTTCCAAATAAATCTTAGGTAATAATTTATTTGTCATGACCTCACCACGACATAGCCCGCCTCAATATGACAGGTTGCATCGAGTTGGATTATGATACACGTCATCTAAAAAAGGGTTAAGAATAAAATTATTCATCTTAGCTATGTTCCTATAGAACTTTAAGACTATTCATATCCTTACCAAATCACTACCAAGAATCAATCATGATGAATTGAAGTCCAAGCTTGAGTTGTATAATATGTACAACCCAACTTGAGGTAGAGTATTAAAAAGCGTCAATTCGCATTAAGAAGGAATTTATTTCCTTTCTTCAGAATATATTTTGTTGATTTAATTTCCTTTATTAGAAGATTCATATTTTGTTTCCTTTCAGTATAATATATATGTAGCAAAGTGTAATGCATGTATGTGTAGAGCCAAAAATAAAATTCTTTAAAAAATTCTATACTTTGTACTAGCACTAGAAGAGTTTTCCAAACGACTGCTATACTTCCACTGATGCTTTTAAGTAGATTAAAATTTGATTCAAGAGACAAACATCAAGCATTCCGGTCTCCATATGGTAGAAAGGTATCAAAACTTTATGATCTCAAAGACAACATAACCTTTTGCTTCACCTGATACCATCTTTAATGAAAAATTTTCCTATTTTCAAGGGCTATCATGAAAATATTTTAATGTTTCGGTTTGGGAAATAAGTTGATTTTCACTAACTCTTCATGATTTTTTTGTAAAATTCAATGCAGAAAAGCCTAAAGAATGATTTTTCTACTGAATTTAGTAATGACTAATACCATATAATTATTTAAGAAAATATAATGGTAAGATCAGTAAGAATACTCAAATAAACGTACAGCTCTAACAAATAAAATACATACTATATAGATAGAAATTCTGACACATTTCATGATGCATATTTCGAATATTAAGTGACATGCATGTGCTATTATTACATGTGCATTCTTACCAATACCAAAATCCAAACAAACTAAAATCATTTTTATCATGAAAACATTATGCAATGGCTATCGGAATCTCTGCGGATCATACCTACTTCAACGTCGAATAAATGGCAGCCAGCAAGAATAACCATGGCATCCATGAAACGGCCGGCGACAACATTACAGGTGCGGCTCCATAAGCTTCCATGACGCCAGAAACAAGCTGCATAGTATCAAACGTTAAATTATAGGGGCATTAACATTCATACCACCCAATTCTTTTGTATTTACATATCCAACACCTAAATTTTTTTTTATTTACATTTATACCCACAAATCTTTCTTATTAAATAAAAAATATCACCTTTTCATGTAAAGGTAAGGTTGTAAGCAAATATTGAAGTTTAGGTGTTAGATATGCAAGTACACATCTGAATTGAGTGGTATGTATGTGAATCTTCCTAAATTATAAAGCTGATATTGCAGTTTAGTAAAATAACAATCATGGTAGAAACTGCTCTACCTTCAAATGTAAGCAGGCAATGACTGCACCAGCAAGCACAAGGGCCTTTCTTGGCCAACCAGCACAAAACTTACATCCTAAAAGTTCAGTTGTGCAAATAGATTGAAGAAAAGTTTTATTATTTTCTGTTTTGAAATTCATTTGGTTGTCTGAACAGTTATTGTTCTGGCTTGAATGAAAGAAAGAAGCAGATCTTTCTGCAGAAAAGCTGTAAATTAGAAGAAATAAAGGGGTGACAATGAAATACATGAAAGGCAGGGTGATTGTCATTGAGTCAGGAATTCCAAGCCATTCGCTTGTAGTTTCGTCGCTTGAAGTTCGTATTCTCCAACCAGACAAACATAATTCAAAAATATTTCCTTTCTCCAAAGTCGCGTGACCCCAAAACCATGGCATTGTAAGTAAATAAAGAAGGTAAATTACCATCGCATACCATAGCTTTTTAGTCCTTGAACCCTCCATCAAAAACCACAGTAATCTGAAGAGAATTTTTCTCTGGTAGAAGGAAGGAGATGAAGAGATGAAAGCTGACATAGCCCACTTCTGATAAGAAGTATTTCTCTCCATGAATAGATTCAGGAGCTTTGGAAGGCATAAAAGCAGTACAAGAAAGTAAATGTTGCTCCATTGGAGAACATAAAAAACTTGCTCCCACTGCAAATCAAAAACCAAAAAAGCTAACAATGAAGATGAAAATCCGGCTGTTTTACCTTCGACTGAAAATGGCCTCAGTTCAGTAGTCGTTTGCTTGCCCTTAACATCTATCACACGCACTTGCAGCCAATAGCGAGTAGCAGAGGCACTCACATAGTTTTCCGCATTCCATTTGGCATGATAGAGAGGCTTGCCATTAGAAAAACCCGAAGCAGGCTGCAGCGGTATCTCCTCCATCAACTTGACAGCTCTCCACGAGTCAAAAATATTTGCAGTCACATTAATGATTCGTTGAACCGAGAAAACCAGCGCATTTATATCATTTCTTACTAGCTGGGTATGCTCCTTAACTCTACTCATGCTTCTCGAATCCATAGGATAGGTAACGAAGATGGAAGTCTTGAAGCCGCTAGGTGGCTCGCTTATACTAAGAAGCTCCATATCCAGAAACGAAACATCCCCTCGATCAATAGCGAGAATTCTGATAAACCTAAATTCCTTCCAATCCCCTAGTTCCCATTCCCAAAAATGAGATAGAGCTTTAAATGTATGCAGCTTCCATAGCTGTTTTCCGAACGTTGAATGAAGGTGGCCACAAATGTATGCAGAGATAGAATGCCTTGCAAAAACTGGTTCATATCTCTCTCCTGTTTCAGCTGAAGCTGTGAAAGACATTGGAAAATGACCAAACACGACTTTAGTGACAAAAGCAACAGGATGATTATCCCAATACTGAAGTTCAGCTTCAACAGCGTGAATCCTGTTAGCAGATGGATGGCCAAACAAATTTGATGGGCCACGAAGTCCAATTCTCATTGTGTCATCTATACCCAAAAATATATATCTTCGATCCTCTCCCTAGAAAACCTTTAAGAATAGATCAGCTCCAATGTTACAAGCAGGAGCAGAGGTAGGAAACCAAAAAAAAAAAAAAAAAACAGTTTACATCAATCTAATTATTTGTTTTAAAAGCAATATCAACAAACTAATCACCAAAAGTTTCTTTTTCTCATTTCTCATTCCATCAACTATGCCATATACAAACTTTTCAGTTTTGCATTCATATATAATTTAAATTCTATATAGTATAATCTCATGTCAATTTCAATTTTGAAGTCAAATTTTAACACTTGATTAGGCATAATAAATTAGGTCTAATGAACATGACCTATTAAAGAAACAGATTCTGATTTGAAGCCATTCCATATTCATATTATAATTGCAAAATATGCTATGCATCTTATATATCTTTAGCTGAATATTAATGAACTATTGTTTCTTCAATTGGATCAAATTTCAATATTAACACTTGATTGAGCAAAATAAATTAAGTCTAATGAACATGACCTATTAAGAAAACAGATTCTGATTTGAAGCCATTCCATATAGATTCATATTATAATTGCAAAATATATTATGCATCTTATATATCCTTAACTGAATATTAATGAACTATTCTTTCTTCAATTGGATCAACTTTCAATATACATGATTCTTAAATCAATTTATACTTTATATGCTTTAAATGAGACTTAGTTTTCTTTATGAATTCAAATAAGTGCATCAATCCTGATAGAATGCTTGTAATATGGCTCAAAACACAAGATTTAAATACAGCCTTGAATAAGTTTTTCGATTAAATGTAAGCTTAGTTCAATCCTTAACTCTCACCTAAGATTTTTTGTGAAGCAAATAATAGCGGCAAAATAGTTTAAGATGTGTAAACCTTGCATAATATTCAAACACTATTAATTTTTAAAAAAAAAAATTATAAAGTTGATAATGCAATTCATGCCATTATTCAACAAATGGTAGATAAATTTCTTTAAACATATGTTTCATGCTACATCATGTTGATTTTATTCCAATTGAAATAATCTTTCAAAACATTCACCCCAATATTAAACAAATGGTAGATAATTTTCTTTAAGCCTATAATTCATGCTAAACCATGTTTTTAATTCACCTAAAAAAATTTGTCAATCGAGTGAGTTGTTTCAACAGCTTCAGCTTTACTGGATTCAAATAAATGATTATGTGCAAATTCTTTCATATCATTGCTTTATCATGATTTTTTTTAAAGATCATACCCACATTTAATGCATCAAATATGGGGATGTAGTTTTAAGCCTACCAAAATTATAAAGTGTTTGTTTAGAACCATAAACTAATTGATCCTAATTAATTGCATCATTATTAGTTGACCCAATTAATATGTCTCGCATTTAGTTCATATAACGACACCAAGCACTGGGACTAATTTGATGCAAGGTAACACAAGGTTAGATGTGACTTACCTGATTCATAGTAGGCTTCATGTAAAGAAAATTTGAGGATTCACAAATCAAAAGACACCAATCAATCTAGCAACTCACTTTCTATGAAATAGCTATCTTCAAAATTTATTAATGATAATTAATAAAAGACCACTATTAATAACAACTGCACCATAAATATCCAAAACTTCTAACAACAAATTAGAAACAAACAAAATCAACAAACAAACAAATTTATTTTCATAAAACCAGATTTATGGCATATCACTTTTGGCCAGAATCAAGAGCATTAAACCAGATATTAACAAAATCTATAGAAGAATAAAACAAAATAAAATTACCGAAGTAAGGAAATATCATGGCGCATGCCAATACAAAGAGATCAATTCCAACAAAATCAAGTAGTTACACTTGTACCACACATCAATGAATCAATTTGCGCTCACAAGTCACAGTAACAAAAATTTGAAGATAAATTTTAAACAAGCCAAAGTTGTGAATTAAATGCGCCATACCAAATCCTCATAGCCTAGGTTAATTATTAATTTTGGCATATGATCAACCTAAATTTAAGTCTAAAATAATCCTAATTAAATTTCAAATTCCTCAAAAGCAATTGACCCTTCAATTTAATTTGAAAACACCAACTTGACAAAATTATAATCATTCACGCCAATCTCATAAACTGATAAAGCCGCAAAATTGCCCCTTACCAATGTTGCATGAAAAGCGCCCAAGAGTCAAACCCAAATAATTTGCAATACTATGACTATTGCATGTCAATAATATGCAATTCAAACTCCAAAACTCTCACTTGTTTTTTTAATACAAAACCATTGCTCACATTATTCTCGCATCACAAGTGATTTAAGATAAACCTGCCTTTTAGGTTAAACTTGTCCAAACAAAAGATATATGCTATGCAAACATCAGAATTTTCTGTCTTGGACTTCAAAGCGAAAATTGTATGATGTAAGCGCATTTACATACTCATAATTTGAGTTGAGATTTCAGCTCAAAGATCGCTCAAAGATTGAATGAGTTTTTTACTCGAATGAAACCAAAGAGTCCATCCATTAGCCAATTTTTTTGTCGCAATCAAACTTCTAAGCAGATTTCAAGTAAGGCCGAGATAGAATCAAGCTTGCCCCAAATATAATAATATGTATATTCTTAAGTTTTATATGTGAGTGTGGATATTATAAAGAAACATAAATTAGAACTTAATATTTTTAGAAATTCAAAAAAAAAAGGAAAGATAAATAATTTCAAGTAAGCTCAATTCAAATTCCATTCTACTCAAGATCAGGCTTATTCGAGTCAAGTCAGCTTGAAAACATATCAATTTGATCCACTAGTACATCTTGAGCCAGCTTAAATATACCCAAGCTTATTTCAAGTATGCCATGTTGGCAAATCAAACATCGCATACTACCTCCTCTCTTACTCTCTCACCCCAGACTCAAACTATAACAAGAGAAAGAGGTTGGCTGACCACCTATCATCCCAATATTGGGTGTCAACAAAGCGTATTGAGTCTGGGAGTGTAGATAAGAGGAGGTGAGTTATTGGCCAACAAACTCCCTCCCATTGCTCTCTCTCACACACATAATCATTCACCGCTTTCCCTTCGTTTTCTACATAGAAAGAAAGATAGTCAAATGTAAATTAGTTCTAAAATCACAGCATGAGGTTACATCAAACAAGTTCCTGACACATTTTAATGGAATCCTAACAAAAGTAATCTAACTACATTGCATCATATGCAGACTTGGGCGTTGAGTGGGCCGGGTTTAGCATGATACGGGTTTATTCGGGCTATGTGACTAGTCAAAACGGGCTCAGGTTGGGCTGAGACTAGATTCTATTTATAATTTTATAGTTGGGCCGGCCCACTAAAAGGGTTCAAACTAGCCCACGGGCCGCTATTTGCTTTAAAAGAAAAGTGATTTTTATACCAAAAAGAAAAAAATAATAATAATATCTTTAACATTTTGTCTCAAATCATGTTGTTTTAATTTAAAATATTAAAAAATATATACGTAATATGAACATTTGAAACATGAAAGAATGTGCGACAAGAGTTTTAAATTGATTTTATATGTACGAATTTTTCTTATACACTTAAGTAAATTTAATAACAAATGTATACACACGAAAGACACAAGATCTTAAACTGAGAATATCTCGATATGTAAATACAAAGGAGTTTAATAAAATATTACACAAAAAAAAGAAATTACAAACATACTACTCATCAATTTCTACTTAATTACTTATCTAACACCTGGGCTTCAATTTTTACATATTTGTCATCTTGTATATGCATGAAAGTTTATTTCATTTAAAAAAATAAATAAAAGTAGTAATTTTTATGTGATATAAACGATTTAGTTTGAATATAAAAAAAAATTATGGCTAGATAAAGAAGAGAAAGGGGAAGGAAATTAATCATCTCAAAAGCTTGCAATCGTAAAATATAATTATGAGACAGGGTCAATGGGCGCAATTCAGGCTCATTCGGGCTTTGACTAAGTCAAAGCAGGCTCAGGCCGGGTCGGGCTAACCAAACTTTATCTTTTTCATAGCCAAGCCTGTACATTCTAAGCAGGCTTATGGTGAGCCTGTTGGGCCGCCTGCCCAATGCCCTGATCTAAACATGAGCTTGACTTAAATAGTTGGGTGGATATAAACATTGACAAATTTGCACCTTAGAGAATAAGGTGACATTTTTGAAAAATTTTGCGATTGTGTACACATCCAGAAAATGACATTTTGAATGGGTGTATACCCAGATTCTCAAAATGTCAGCTAAGCAGATGTCTGATGAATTGTTTGACTAATTCATGTCAGCTAAGCAGATGTCTGATGAATTGTTTGACTAATTCTCTTAATTTTATGACTAAAAAAAGTAAGCAAATTCACCTCACAAGCAGAAAGTTAAATGATAACTGATCGTCAAGGAAAGCATCAAAAGCCTGACAATTACTGCGTGAAGAAAAATTAAACGGAAATGTACATTCACAGCACACAATTCTTATGTACTTAAATATCTCAGACCTAAGCTCTCATATTTACATACATAGTATTTTGGTGCTTTAAACTATACATAAAAAGGTGTATTTTACTTCTAAAAAGTGATAATAATGCCAATTTTTATGTGATACGAAAGATTTGAGTGATGTGGGTGTATAAATGAAAGCTTAGGTGTGAGATGTGTAAATAAATAAGAATTGTGTGCTGTCTATGTAAATACACCAAAATTAAAAGGACCTACCACAAGAGATATACTCTGAATGGTGCCAAGCCTATTGAACTGTGAACTGATACTATGAACGGAGAAGAAATCAAGTGTGCTTCCAACATAAGGAACACCATATTTGTCGTGATTTCCTCGTATATCAAATATTCTTCTCCTCTCTAAACCACTTTGCTTAACCAGAGCATCCATTGTGTTACTGTATTGAATCCACTCTGATTCATCCTGCCTTGTGCTCGTTCTTTTTCTGTTTTTCGCATCTGAGTTCATTTATAGTTTTAAGCACTTAAACAACTTTTTTCCAAATTTACATCTCTACATACATATATAGATACATCTAAACATATATATATATTGCAAGTAAAATTTAACGATAGAAAGCTGCTTAAAAAGATGTGAATTCACTAAAGAAAAATTAAAGCAGAAGTTAAGACGCATAAAATAAAAGCTGAAAAGAGAAGTTAAAGACGCGTGAAATAAATAAATCAAAATGTTTAAGAATAGAAAAAGCTTCATCATTAAACCAAAATTCACCTTTTTAACTTTTAAAATGCTTACAATTCTTCCATACGCCTTGCATGGCTGACGATGGTCTTGAAGCTGAAGGGTGGGCTGTTTTATTGGCTTTGAAGATTGATGTTCACTTAAAGTGGAATTACATTATTTGTGAGATCGATTCCTTGCAGCTACTTAATATAATTAAGGGGAGGACTACCAGACCTTGGCATCTTAATATACATTTTGGACAGAATTTATGGAATTTCAAGAAATTCGCAAGTTGGTTGGCAGCACATTTTAGAGAAGCAAATCGTTTGCTGACTGGTTAGCTAAAAGAGGTGCATCTTCTTCTTTTGTCGCCACACACACACACAAACATCCATCCATGCATGTGCGTGCATGCATATGGGTAATTTGGGACAGCTACAGACTGATTCAGATAAGTTGCTGATCATCAGCTGATCCAGATAAGCTGACTGGATGTTTGATTTGTATGTTTGGAAAACTGCTGATTTGCAACTGTTTCTGGATAATTGATCATTCTACCCCTGATTTGGATAAGTTGTATAGCGTTTAGTATTTATGTTTGGAAAACAGATGATTTGTTGCTCTTTCTGGATAAATTATCATTTCTTTTTTCCGTTCAAATTTTTAATTAAGCATGACAAATTGAATAATTGATCATATGATTCTAACAACTATACAAATGAATGAACCTGCTAGTTATATTGATTTCCATGCTTCTTCAAACAAACAAATACCAATGGATATAAAATCAAGAAAACATATTTTCCTTTCTTTACACAAAAGCCAAAACTTGAGCATACATTGCTCTTTTTTCCTCTCCCAAAATATGCTTGAACCAAATCCTGGATTGTTGCAATAGTCAGGACTTCTCTTCCAGAAGGCTGATTTAAATCAAAGGGGCTGCAGCATTTTTTCTGGCTCACGCAAGGAAGTTTTGGCCATGTGGCGTAAACAATATTTATAATGAATTGGTCACATTGAAAAAATGGCCAATAAGACTTTTCTTGATTTAAAACTGTGGTATTATCACTGAACTTCCATTTTTCTGCAAAATTAAAATCATTGATATAAAGTTCTATAGTTTTGAATCCTATGATTTTGGATCGAAGAGAAATAAGAATGGAGCAATGTTGTCTGAAAGAGTCTGCAGCCATATGATAAAAAAATGAAACAAATTTAACCCAGTTAGCATGTATTCCCTTAAATTTATTCTAACTGTTAAGTTATGTTTGAGCTTCAAGGTCCAATTATAAAATAAATTCATTGGATAATAAAAAATAATTTTGGTGTTATAAATCACAGATGATTGTGTAAATGTTTTCCTCATAATTTGAGTATTTGCATTGTGGTTCATTCAATTTTTTACTGAAAAAAGGAATTGGATGCCCATTCTGATTTAACACAACGCCGGCTTCCATATTCGAGTCATCACAGTCAACTCTAAAAATATAATTGAAGTAAAGCATAGTAAATGTAAGGCTAACTGGTTACATAATGTAAAACACATGTGAGGTAAAAATCCTCTAAACAGCACTTGCAAAGTAAGATATCGTCAAAATATACCATTACAACATTTCCCATGAAAGGAAGTAGTAAGAATTTTCCCTTGCCTTGGGGCTTGATGCTTCACAGAAAAGAACCCAACAGCCCAAAGCAAAATCATGGATGCCAAAATTCAGAATACATGTTCGCTTTGGGGTTTACAATTAAAATAAAGCTACATATCAAAATGAAGTCACATAAAAGAACCCATCTTTTGTTTAAAATTTATTCACATGATCTGTATAAAATTTCAGCTAAGATCAACCCTCCCTTTATTTTTATACACAGATCAACCCTGAAGCTCTATTCTACAATGGACAGATTGTGAAAAAGAACCAAGTAAAGAGTCTCCATCAAAGTCACCAAACAAAGGAGGACAAATTAATGGATTTATAGAAACAATCGAATCAGTTGGAAGAATTTTTATTTGATAATGTAATCAAAGAATGTTGAAGCACTGATGGAAGTCTGTTTAAGAGAAATAATAAGATTATTTCAAACTCAAAGCACCTCTGCAGTAATATTACACCGTCCTTGAAAAACCTCTGGAATAATATTACACCGTGTAGTAAAAGGAATGTGCTTTATTAGTTCATTGAAAAGAATAGCCATATAAGCTTTATTAGCACCATGCAGCAATATTACAAGTTAAACCACAAAAAACCACTCCAGCAATGATAATTCATAAAAAGGATGATAATGAATCAAACTATCGAAAAGAAATGAGCAATTTCCATGAATCAAACTATTTATGGATGAGAATGCAGAAGAAGAACAAAATCAACTAATAAGTACAACGAACGACTTCGAACAGTAAAGCTAAGACTTGCTATCCTAGGGCCTCCAACAAACAAATGTCAATAGTAAAGCAATAAAATCATAGCTCCGGTCACAACCAAAAACAAGACCGCAACGGTTAGGTTAGGAGAGAATATAACTGACTTTCAGTAGAGGAGGACGGAGGGCGCCCGGAGGAGAGGACGGAGGGCGCTCGGAGGAGAGCAACGGAGGATGTGTACGAGGGGGGAACCTGGCTTTCGGCGAAGGTGAGGAACGAATGGCTTCAAATGGCTTTCAGCGAAGGAGAGCGAAGGTTCGTGGCTTAGGCGGCAAGAGCTAGGTTTTCTCTTGAGCGAGAGGGGTAGAGGCGTAAAACGAGGGACGAAAGCTGCATGCGAACGCTGATTGCGGGTTACCCGTGATCTGCGTGCAATGGAAAAAAAATAAACGCGGTTTTCATATAATCTGTCCGAACGTGCGAAACAAACATGTAGGCAGCGTTTTGAAAATGCAGTCGCACTTATAAGCTGCCCTAAATGGGCCCTAAGTCCCCTGGGGTCCCGGGTTCGAGACTTGCCTCGAATAAAGAACATATCTTTAACTAGGGTGGATCACAATTATATCTTATGATCCATCTTTAAATACACACACATATACATTTACAATGCCATTTCAACATTTTGAATGGAATGTCATGTCATTTGATTTGAAAAATGCCCCTTCTGAATTTCAATCTATTATGAATGATATATTAAAATATTATTTTGAATACATCATTTGCTTATATTGAAGATGTTTTGGTATTCTTTAAAACCCTTGAAAGTTACATTAAGCATTTAAAAACTTCTGAATGTATGATCCAACAAGCTAGATTAGTTATTTTGGCCTCAAAAATTAAATTATTTCAGACTAAAATATGATTTTTGGGACACAATATATCTAATACTTCTATTATTTCTATAAATAGAAGTATTGAATTTGCAAATGAGTTTCCTGATCAAATTCTTGATAAAGATCAGCTAAAAAGATTTCTAGGAGACCTAAACCATGTAGTCGGTTTCTATCAAAATTTAGCAGTTAATGTTGCTATCTTATTTAACAGGTTAAAGAAAAACCCTTCTCTATGGATATATCCATATTATCGTCATCCAAAATATTAAACAAAGAGTTAAAACCTACTCTATTTAACTATTTCAAAAAAAAGAAATTATGAACAAAAAAGTTTAGAAGATCCCTCAAAACCGAATGAAGTAGTTTTTACTCTAATACCTGTAATTCTTGAACATATAACGGGAAATGTATCAAACCACGGAGAAAGAACCATGTCTCTTCTCTAAAAAGCAAATTGTCCTCACTAAGGCTGTCCAAAAAGCTCGTTGTTCGCGAATAGCTCGTGTTCGACTCGTTCGTTAAGTAAACGAGCAGAACACAAACAAGTTTATAAAACTCAAATTATAAACGAGCCGAACACGAACAACTCTTTGTTCACTCGTGTTCGGCTCATTTTAGCTCGGAAAAAAAATTATACAATTATTTATATAAAAATAAATTACACATAATATATATAAAAATATATTATATATATTTATATTTATGTTTAAATCGTAACTGCTCTTGTGATAATGTAGTTACGCGTCTTATTTTGCATACATTTTATTTAGATTTGAATCCAACACTCTATATATATATTTCAGTTTAATTTTAACGAGCCAATTTTGAGCGCCGAACACGAATATTTAAATGGATTCAAACACAAACACACTGTTCACGAACTGTTTTCGAACACGAGCCGATTTCGAACACGAACAATTTCGAACGAGCTGAACACAAACCAAGCCTGAGCTCACTCAAGCTCGGCTTGTTTACAGCTCTATCCTTCACTCACTCAGCTTAGGTACAAAGATACCTTCTTAGCTCCAGTTATGATGCTATCCGATATCAATTCGGTTAACTTGAAATAAAAATTTATCAAAAGATTGCCTAATCTATTTACGGAAAAGGTAAAAAAAACCTTTGAAACCCACAATGTCATTTTTACATATGTAAATCCAGTAAATACATCTGTTAAAACTAGTCCCGATCTTTGCATTAATATTAAACTTAATAAGCAGCTAAAAAAAGAATGACACACCAAGAGAAAACAATTAGGTAAGTTCTGTTACCAATTTGCTTTCGATATTCCTAAAATTGCTCCATCTCGAGAAAAAAAAAAAAGAATTATTCCCAAGAAAAAGAAATGGAAAAAGAAGTCCTCTAAACATATAAAATCTTCCTTTTCTAAACCTCAAAAGAAAAAGAAAGAAATTAAATGTTGACGACTAGATCACTATTCTAACCATTGCACTACAAAAAAAAAAGAAAAAAACTTACGTAAAATCGACGAACTACTTCATCAAACTCTAATGAAGATTGTTAACTAACTCAAAATCCTCTTCTTCTGAGAAAGTAATTTATGAATCTTCTTCATCAGAAGAAGAAAACCATAATTCTTTTTGTTGTGAAGGTTATAATAATTCACATTATTACAAAAATATTATCAAAATAACAAGATTATTTACCCTCATAGATCAACAGAAAGAATAAATTATAAAAATTCTTCTACAAATTGAAGATATTGCTACCAAAAATAAAATTCTTATACTTTTTCAAAAAAAAGGTAAGAATACATATTGGATACTCCTTTTCTGTTGCAAATAATACACATTTAAAAAATTGAGCAGAGTGGCATTAGTTGCAATAATTTTCTAAAAATATTACATTTCATTTCATTATTGATCCTCAAGAAGTGATTATTAATGAAATGAATCATATTAAAACTAAATCTTTACAAATTAATTATTTAAAAGAAGTTTATGAGAAAACACTAAAAACTTAACTTAATTCTAATAATATTCAGTTGAAAATCTCTAAACTATTCAAAGATTTCCAATAAAATATTTGCAAAGAAAATCTCATTTCCTTTTACAAAATAAAAATCTATAGTGTTGTCCTGTTGTATATTGAATGGTTTCATGAGATAAATAAACCAACTAAAGTAAAATCTCGTAAAATGAATAATTCATATCTAGCATTACGTAAGACAGAAATTTCTGATTTATTATCTAAAGGGTTAATAAAAACCCCTTATTCGCCCTAACCATTTACTGCATTTATATCATGAATGCAACAAAAAAAATTAAATGAATAACTAGGCTTGTAATAAATTATAAGCCGCTTAATAAAGTCCTTAAATGGATTAGATATCATATCACTAATAAAATGGACTTAATAAATTATATAAAGATCGTATCTTCCCCAAATTTGATTCAAAATATGGCTAATGGCAGATTCAATTCAAAGAAAAAGATAGATATAAAACAACATTTACAGTATCATTTGGGCAATTCGAATGGAATGGCATGCTCTTTGGTTTGAAAAAGCTTTTTCTGAATTTCCTCATATTATGAATGATATATGAAATGATCACTTTGAATACATCATTATTTATATTGATGATTCTTTTGTGTTCTCTAAAACTCTTAAAGAACACCCTAAACATCTAAAACTTTTAAATAGATAATCCAACAAGTTAGATTAGTCATTTCCACCCAAAAAATTAAATTATTTCAGACTGAAATAAGATTTTTAGGACACAATATATCTAATACCTCAATTATTCCAATGAATATAAGTATTGAATTCTAAAATAAATTTCCTGATCAAATTCTTGATAAAAATTAACTACAAAGATTTCTTAGAGCCCTTGACTATGTAGTCGATTTCTATCAAAATTTAGCAGTTGATATCGTTCCCTTATTTAACAGATTAAAGAAAAATAATACTCCTTGGACACAAATTCATACTATTACTGTCCAAAAGATTAAACAAAGAGTTAAAAACTTTTTAATCCTGATTTATACAAAATAGTTAAAATGGATACCTCTAACTTAGGTTATGGAGACATCCTAAAACTAATTAATTCCACTAAAAAGGAAGAAATAATTCGTGTTACTTTTGGTAAGTGGAATTTTATAAAAAAAAATATTCAAATATTAAAAATGAAATGATGTTCGTAGTCAAATATATTTCAAAATTGCAAGATGGCATTTTACTTTGTATTGATTGTTCTTCTATTTTATTTTACAGAAGAATGTAAAAAATTTAGTTTCAAAATAAATTTTTGCCGTCTGGCAAGCACAAATATCCATTTTTTATTTTGATATTGAATATATTAACAGTACATTTAATTCTCTGCCTGATTATTTAACATGAAAATTCTAGCAGCGATCATCAAGGGTGGATCACCCCCCATCAACACCGAAATGTCGTCCTCTAATCCAAATATCAGAGGTGGTGTTTCCTCTCGCGGAGGGAGAGGAAGTCATATTACTGATTCCACTACGGCTTGCCGTCTAATTGAACAGTATGAATATCTTTATGTAAAAGCTCTTGCTCGTGTTTCTAATAAAGAAAAATGAGTCATCCTGCACTAAAGCCACTCTTCCATAAATGAAGTCGTAGTCGCTGAACCGATTTATGTTACTAAGCCAATTAAACAGAATATTATTGACATTAATCTTGAAGATGATCACATAAATAATCCAAAAGTTTTATTTGAATGATTTTTGGGAAATAACTTATTTTCTTATAATTCTTTCACAAGAGAAACTTAAGAAAATTTTTAATTCAGCGCATCATTTTTTAGCATACGAATGATAACACAACACGTTTAATATCGTACAGTAAATGTTTTGTACAAAAGATTATTCATCACAAGGATTGGGGTTTAATTTATTCCAAGAAAGACTAATTTACTTAATTGTGAATTTACAACATAAACTTACAGTTAACTACTGGACTTATGTCTAAGCAATGATGAAAGTCTTGTTTCTTGTAAATCATTTACAAAAATATTCTAGATTCATTATTTAACTAAATAAACAGTTAGTGGAGAACTACCAGTTTGGTTCTAAATATGACGAGGATATTTCGAGGTGAATCATGATATACTTCTCGAACCCTTAAAATATTGTTATACTAAATGGGTTAAGGTTTTTCCTATAATGAGAAGTATTAGTCCGAGAAAATTATTACAATAGCAAAATTTAATTTATTTCTTTACAGATTTTCAAATTTCATGGGTTTGGGCTTAAAACTATAACCCTGAGAAAAGTTGCATCCAATCATCTCTGTTAGTAAACAATATATTTTTTGCTTAAATGGTGGACCAGGTTTAATGTTGATGAGAAAATGCAAGAAATTAAGTTAATAATTCAAACATATAAGATTACTCAGTCTATATTAGCAACACCTGCTAATGACGAATTATCAATTAAAGAAATTTATGAAGGTATTCATAAAAGCTACCAGCATAAAAGTGAAAAATATATCCAGAGACGTATCGAAGAGATCCATCAAGAGTAATTTCAAGAAATGTTCAAAGCTCCAATATCTTTTCTTGAAAGTGAAGAAGCATGTCACTTGACAAAGAATTAATGGTCGATAATCATGATGGAGACAGCCACAAAGGACAAGCTGCCTAATTGATGAGATGGCAGCAATGAGTGACTTTTTTATAAAGTTACTTTATGAAAGTTATTCACATTATTAAGATACTTTCTTAGCTAGAAAGAAATTTTTTTATATAAAGTAAAGACACATTATTAGATTCCTTCTTGCACCGAAAGAAATCTAATTAATTATATTGTATTTTGTTTGAAGTTCGGTGTTTGAATCCCTTTCTATATAAAAGACTCATTTTTATGCTTTGGAATGCTCAGTTTTAAATTTAAGTGTTAAGTGTGCCTCTCCATCGCTTCCCGACAGTAAAAGCATTCAACGTGTAAGTATTTATGCTTAATAAATTCTTAGTTTTAAAATATCTATTCTCCTGAGCTTATTTAGCAATAGAGAAACATGTACATACAGGATAACATGACTACCAGAAGTATTCTTTCATAACAACATTGTTATCAGTTAAGTATTACAAATAAATTTCTAGTTTTTAATGTGTTTTTTTATTTGCCTAGATTATCTAGTATCAAAGCCATGTCAAACTAAAAGGCTTAAGAGAGCATAAGTTTTTATAATAATATTCTGCACAAATTCTGCAAATGTTATGACAATAGTCAGAACTTTAGTGCTCTTATAAATCTTTGACTATCAATAATGTTATTATGAAAGAATGCTTCTACTAGCCATGCTATAATGTATGCACATTTTTCTCTTTATTCAAAATTTATGACTTTTTCGTTGCATTTAGGTGTAAGTCCCGCTTATTTATTTGAAGGGCAACAAATCCAATATTATATTGATTAAACTCAGAAATCTTTGGGATTAAAACTCTTTCCTATAATTATTATATTGAAGTGGTATATAGTCTGGAAATCAGAGAACACAGAGCTATTGGCTCAAAGGAGGATAAAATCAACCTCACTTTTTTGTTAAAAGAACGATAAGTACTACTCAATACAAAATTGTTTCAATCTTGTTGTATATATTATATCATTACTTCATTGCGCTGTAGAATATAATTAAGATAACTCATCCATTAGAGCCCTCTTTGGTCTCAATATGGCTTCGTCTTAAAATTCTAATATGAATTCTTCTATTCTAATTAGAGTCTCCTCCACGAGACATAATCAATTAATTAAGAATGTCGAAATGACATAATACTCTCTTAATGAGGAAGATTTAAATAGAAGGTTCATCACTAAAATAGATAAATCACTTATCTACAGAATAGAAACCATTGATTTCAAAGGAAAAAATTCTATTGAAACTATAGAACAATCGATCACAATAGATCAAGTTAATAAAATAATCTATCTATCAACAGAAGAAGAGCCACATAAATATATGCGAGATTTCAAACATATTCATATAGGTATCATTCAAATTGAATTCAAACCACTCACCTTACATCACTACTTACTCTCTTGAGAGATGATATACGCCTCAACTAAGCTCAGTCTTTGATGAGCGCCATGAAAACTAGTTTGTGTCACTAGCCCATCTATTTTAACACTTTTCCTAATATAAGTTTATCTTCGACAGATGTCAACCTCTTTGAAGCCGTCAAACTTCAACTATAGTTACATGGTTATGATATCCTCCCAGGATCAGAAGCCATAGTCTTAGTGTTTAGAATTCACTTTCGACCCAAATGTTAAAAAGAAGATTCAAACAATTGAAAGAACTACCTTGATTGAAACTAACCTCTTGGCCTCCCATATTGCCACTAATAAAACAATTAGATAGAATGGGATA
>NEWO01000004.1:1561297-1588020 GCA_003013225.1 Phalaenopsis aphrodite
TAGGAGAGTAGATGTTTTAGATTCGACTTGTGTTAAGAAAGGCAGAGGTAGACCTAGGAAGACTTGGGCTTATTGTATTAAAATGATCTTAATTTTTTAGAACTAAATGAAAATATGACACTAAATAGGACGCAATGGAGAAAAAGGATTCATGTAGCCGACCCCACGTAATGGGATTAAGGCTTTGTTGTTGTTGTTGTTGTAAGGATATTATCCATGATTGTATTTTTCTTGTTGTTCTTGTTTTTTGATATATTTAAGTATGCTCGTACTAGTGCCATAGTTAATTCACTAATGATGTAGATTTTCAGCAACAATAAGCAATTATTCTCTACAAAATGTTTCAGGTTATTTTCAAAATAGTTGAAGATCATCCTAGAGATGTCAGCCAAGATATGAACATTAATATAGTATGGGGTGATGAATCCTTACCACGACTGTTTGAGAATGCACGAGTTTCTTCTGATCAACTTCCAGGACAACCAGGTAATGTCTTTTTCAGAATGCTTATTTATTTAAATTTAACTTTCTTGAGTTTTTTTTTTTAGTGCTACAGAACTTTTCCTTTATGCAGGCATTGTAAAGCGTGCTGTTGCGCTTGGACGTTACCTACAAAATCCACTGGCAATGGTTGCAACACTTTGTGGACCTGGTAAAGAAATATTGTCTTGGAAGCTTTGCCCTTTGGATGATTTCCTTGCCCCTGATGAGAAGTATGACATGGTTGAGCAAATTATGGTTGATGCGACCAATCAAGTAGGCGTTGATGTTAATTTAGCTTCAAGCCATGAATGGCTTTTTGCTCCCTTGCAGTTTGTTGCAGGTCTTGGACCACGAAAAGCTTCTTCTTTACAGAGAGCATTTGTAAGGGCTGGATCTATTTTCAATCGGAAAGAAATTCCAATGGGAAAGATCATCAGGAAGAAGGTTTTTATTAATGCTGTCGGTTTTCTAAGAGTTCGCCGCAGTGGAGCAGCAGCTGCTACTAGTCATATTATTGATTTGCTGGATGATACAAGAATTCATCCAGAGTCGTATGATTTGGCAAAGACTATGGCCAAGGATGTCTATTCGGAGGATGCTCCAGATGACATTAATGACATGGATGACGATGCTCTTGAAATGGCAATTGAACATGTCAGGGAAAAATCAGATATGCTTAAAGTCCTTGTAATTGAAGAATATGCAAAGAGCATTGCTGAGCGGTTTGGCACTGATAAGAAGGAAACTCTGGAAGATATAAAGAATGAACTGCTTCATGGATTTAAAGACTGGAGGCGCCCATTTAGTGAACCTAATGCAGACGAGGAATTTAGTATGCTATCTGGCGAAACTGACGAATCACTTTCCGATGGAAGAATTGTTGAAGTGAATGTTCGTTTTGTCCAGGACAATCGTATTGTTTGTTTTTTTGATTCTGGTCTCAAAGGTTTTATCTTTGCAGAAGAGTTCTCAGATGAAGGCTATGACCCTGAAAAGGTGAAAGCAGGTGATATACTAACATGCAAAATCAAGAGTGTTAATAAAAGTCGGTGTGCAGTTTATCTAACTTGTAAAGAAAGTGAACTGAAGAAAAGGCAGTATATTCCTCTCAACCAAGATCCGTTCTATCTTGAAGATGATGTTACTTTACATAATGAGCAGGAGAAGGCTCGCAAGGAAAAGGAACTTGCAAAGAAGCGATTCAAGCCAAGAATGATCAGCCATCCTCGATTTCAAAATGTTACTGCTGATGAGGCAATAGCGGTATTTTTTTTTTTTTTTTTTTCTGTAGTTTACTGTCTTCTTTTATACGATTATTTATGTTTTGGTACCCCTCTTTTATTTTTTTCTATGTACCGAGGCATGATTTTCTTTCTATAATCTTTTTGCGACAGTTCCTTGCTAACAAGGATGCTGGAGAGAGCATAATTCGACCAAGTTCAAAAGGTCCATCGTATTTGACTTTGACACTGAAAATTTCAAATGGTGTTTATGCTCATAAAGACATAGTGGAAAGTGGGAAAGATCATAAAGATATTACGAGTTTGCTTCGTATTGGGAAAACATTGACTATTGACAAGGATACTTTTGAGGATCTTGATGAGGTTAGTCTACTTGTGTTTCTTACCACTCCTGTTTTTTACTATTGTCTATTGTACTAAAGTTAAAAGAATGACGAATCTTTACAGCTTGTTTGATGTGCATCATGGAGTTTAGTAATAATTATTTGTTAACCAGTATAAGCTAATGTTTGATACCTTTATACGTCAGTTTCCATTGGAATGCCCAAAATCATCATAAATTTACTCTTTTTAACAAACTTCTATTCAACAACTTGAATAGTGGACTGTGTTTTTACATATGAGATTTGTATGTTATTTATTGGGCTGGAATCTTTTAGTCACCTAACTAGGACCTATGATGATTGAGACCTTTGCATCTCGAACTTCTTCTCATTTATTGTTGTGGTATTGCTATATGGTGAATTGTTCGGTCTTATTTATGAAAATAGGAGAACTATTGAGAGCTAATTACTTGTTATGTACAGTAAGTTTTGTTGGGGAGTTCAGAACATTTGTTATTGACCATACACTATTTATATTGGACATCCGCCAAGTTCCATCGTTTATTTTATTTTAATTTACCGTTTAATTTTCTGACTTATGTACAGTTGGGAAATATAGAGCTTGCTGATGAGATTTTGGGCAGTCACTTGGAACTATATCCTCACTCTTACCTTAACCTATGTACTTTTTGAACTGCTTAATATATTGCATACGTTCCCTTTCCATTGATATTTGCATTGCATTTGTCATTTCTCTGTTGGTTTGGTTTGAATAAGTTGAAATTTTGTGGTTTTACCAACAGAGAGTACTTATTGATGATAGACATGATGATTGAGTGCAAAACGAAGTCATTTAATGGATGCTGTTAATCTGTTGGAAAAAAAAAATTATTTAAACTAAACTTTCATGAAAATAGATCCCCACTATTGGTTTAATGCCTCTGCGGAGCTGGTTTCAACTGAACTTTGGTAGAAATGGATTTAATGCAAGTTGTAATGGATAGAAGATATAATAGATGCGCTGCAAACATTTGTTATATTATTGCAAGCTGATTGTAGATGTAGCATCTAATTTGTTGATTAGTCAGTTAAAGACAGTTTAACATTTAATATATGTTACGTTACATTGTTGATTGTTAATTGCAATTTTGTTTAGTCTTTTAAATGATATTAAAGGCAGCTTAATTTAGTGGGCATATTTTGTTAAAAGCCCCAAAACATGGCATTCTTCATTTATCTCTAGTGTTCTCTAGCATTGAACTTGGACTACCTATATTCATTTTCCAATTCCATATTTCTTATGTTATACATTCTTCATATTCCAATAAATTTTCTCCACAAAGCTCTCAAAACCCCAACCTTGCCGCCTGCTAAAACTCCCAACTAAAATATCGACTCTATTTCTTTCTACATCTCTCATTCCTATTTAAACAATGGAGACAGTAAGGATTAAGATATTGATAGTGATGATAGTGGAAGTCAGGTATGGAGAAAAAAAAGCACTTGAAGAACTGAAATTCTAATCGTCTTATTATCAATGTTCATGATTTCTATCAACAATTTGTATCAGCAATTTGGATTGAAATCAAATAGACAATGGCTAAAGTTCTTTTGGCTAAATCTTAAATGGCTAATTAAAATGCATGTGCATTAAATACATTTCTCTTTTGAAATTTATAATTATATATCAACTTAATAAGTATTGTTATTTCCAAATGTAGTGTTATCATTGAGAAATTACCATTAGACTAACCCTATGGGCTGTAACCTGGGCTCAAGCTTCTTCCCTCTAATGATATTACCTCACAAATCTGTGAGGTCTCTGCTGCCATGTGGCTCTACAGCTGTACAAAGAAACCTTACAGGTTATCGAACTATTGTAATTATTCTATAGTTAATTTTATTTCAAATTTTCCCCAAAAATTTAGATATTCCCTAATAGAAGCTTTTAAGAATTGTATAAATTCTATACACATGTCGGAATAAAACTCTACAATTTTGCAATATTTGTCACTGTAGTAGAGCTTTAGGAAATGCAAAGAGATGGACAATCCATTGCAAAGCACTTTATTCTATTTGAAAGTTTGCGGCAAGAGATGTACCATTATCAACACATTCAAATGGAATGCAACGAAGATATAAATCTTCTTAAAATGTATATTGAAAAATATCTAATATATGATATTTTTGCTTGATTAAATGGTGAGTTTAATGCTATAAAAAGTCTAAATAATTGGAAGGAGTGTTTAAAATGACTGAACGAAGTGCTTTCTAATGAAGGGAGGAGGGTCATGATCATTAACAAGCCCATGGAGCGCTCAGCCTTAATGTCGAAGGTTATTGGCATCAAGAACCCGGACTCAAAGTCCACTTGTATTAGGACTACATGCCAACCAATTGCAGCAAAGATGATCAATAGAGAGAGTCTATGGTGCTCATGTTGCAAAAATAGTTGACACAAAAATAAGAAATGTTGGAAATTTCATGGCAAACTATAAAACATAATTGGACAATAGAAGGATTGACAAAACATGAGAGATATTATGAAGATATTCATGATATAACACATGTAAGAGAAAACAGTACCAAAGAATCATTCATTGAGTTCCACAAAGAAGAAATAAAAATCTAAAATATCATTATGATCACTGATGAAAAGCCCATTTATAACAAGTACTTGTACTATGGTATTTCAACTATTATCTTATGTATTCATACTTCTAAAGACTTGGATATGTTAATTTCTAGATCTTGGTTCATTTATTCAAGAGCTATGAGCCATATGAACAATTCTTCTCACAAATTTATTTCATACTCCTTAACCTTGTAATAATAAAATAAGTATTACCGATGACTCCTTTAACAATTATTTTCAATCAAGGAGGCATTCTTATAGATAAATCCCTCGCACTTCAAAATTTCCTCTATGTATTATTTTCCAACTTGTTATTCATCTAAAAGATAATTAAAGTTTCTAAGTGTATTATTATGTTTTATATTTTATATCATGTCTTTTAGGAGCATGGCATGAGGAAGAGGATTGGATGTACTCAAGAAAGGGATGGTCTCTGCCATCTTGAGAAATCTAATAATAAAAAAAACTTCACACAACTTTCAATATGATCTGTTCTTTCAAACTCTAAATCCGATAACATATAGTATGCCATCGTTCCATCAACAGTTTGGGTGTTATTCACTCGTCATTTATTGTTCCCTAACAGATGCCTCCTTCATTATTTAAGGTTATCAATATTGAAAAACCTCATTGTGATGTTTGTGAGCTAACAAAACAACAAAACACCCACCTTCTGATAAGTGACATATGAACCCTTACTCTTTTTTCATTCATTTATAATAACATGGAAACCTTTATCTGCGCTTAACATCTTTGATACCCGGTGATTTTGTATTTTTATCAATGATTGTACTTGTTTGTCATCAATTTTTCTATTAAAGAAAAAGTGACGTGAGCACTGTTTTTCTCACTTATGTGAAAAAAAATTAATTTAGAGTTGAAATAAAATGTGAGATCTAAATATACAAAAGATCATTTTAACAATTTTCTCACTTAAATACTTTTAAAAATGAATAATGCATGAGTTCTGTGCATCCACTTAAAAAACAAAAAAGTGATCGAACGAAAGAACGACCACCTATTTACTATCACAAATGTTTTTCTTCTTTGAAGGAACGTTCTAAAATAACATTCACGCAAAGCTATTAAATGCCCGCTCACGTCATAAATTACTTATCTGCAAGGGTTTTAAGTTCAAAAGTCCTACACAAATCTTGATAACATTCTTTACTCTCTTCAACTTTGTTAATAATCTTGTAATCAAAATTTTTTTGAAGTATTGATACCAATATATATTTATAACTTGACCTGGGAGTAATTAAATGTGTTTTCATTAGCTATTTTGCGATATAGAATGAGTATATATGCTACCAACCCACAAGAAAAGTTTGTCATCTAATTTCACTTTAATGAAGAACAGTTCCTCTTTATTACTTGGCTTCAGGAAGATTTATCGTTCAGAAATGTCAGAAGGTTTTTTTGCTCTTGGGTTATCCTTCCTGCTTGTCCTGATAGGCAATTTTGTCCTATAATCAACGACTTCTACCCAAACCAGACCACTTTATACTCGAGCACAATGCTTTAATCCCTCAATTTACGCAAGTTTAATAGACTGAGTCAATCGTTATTACTATGTATGCTGAGAGAATTACTGAACCTGAGACTGAAAAGAGTTTTAGTAATAAAAATACATGAACCTCCACCATTATCCTCTACACTTGTTTTGATATTATAAAAATCTTCCTTATAATCATCAGTCCTTTATTAATTTGCTTATTATTTTTACTATCCCAAAGAGAATCTCTAAGATATTAATAATGAGAATTGGATTATGAGATGAAGGAAGAAATAGGAGTTCACTGTATATATATATTGCGTGTGTGTGGTACATTTTAATGGAAATCGGTAAAGTTACCTGAAGGAAAAAATGGATTGGATATAGATGAGTTTTACTGTAATGTAGAAGTCTAGTGGTTTATTAGAATGCTGTGAATACTGGTTAGATGCTACAGGCTATAAAGAAATGTATGTGATAATTATTTTGAAACCTTTGCTCTGATTGCTAAAATGAATTTTGATTGCATTCTTTCATCACTAAAATCAAAGATGACTTGGAAAATACAACAATTCATTGTTAATAATGCCGTCTTACATAGTGACATTGGAGGAGGATCTATTTTATAACTTATGTAACATTTTGGAGCGAAATTCAACAATTCTCGAACTTTTGTAAACAGATTAATAAATCCAAAACTAATGATATCTATAGAACAACATTTGATCTTGAATTACAAATGTTAGGGATAATTACAACTAAGAATTAATATAATTTCAAGTATTTTTTTAAACTACATTTATTTTTTTCATATATAAATGAACTAGTTTAATTGAAAAACATAAATTTCAAGTGTATGAATGAATCCTATACCTTTTACATAAAAATAACAATCATCAATTGGTCATTATATTGTTGCTTTTTTTATTTGCTTCACGAACCAAATTTTGCTTCTCATGAAAGATCTCAATTGTTTCTTTTGTTCAAAATGAGATAGAAATTCTTTTTTTAACAATTGAAATTAAATTTAATCTGGGCTGATATTTGACTTTTAAAATTAAGGGTCAAGATACATTTGAGTGAAATCACAAGTGGCTTCTTCTTGGTATTTTATATATATAGCTATCAGCCATTAATGTTTTGGAGTGAAAAAAAAAAGAGAAATTTCAAGGGATGGAGAGGAGGCTGGTGGTGATTATGTTCAACCATTCCTTCAAACTTTGGTTTGGGATCACCTGTAGGGAAGATTGTTTTTAAAGTACATGAATATGATTAATAATTAAAAGTAATGCATATTAATGCATTAATGCAAAAGTTTCTCAAGCGTAATTATCCTAAAGGTTCGCCATTATTTCTTCCCCCAGTATGTATCTTTCTCCATGTAAAAAAAATTTCAATTATCTGTATCATTCAAAATACAAACTAGGGTTGCCATCTGGCACATAAATGCATTTATTCATGAAAGATGCAGCTCCCTTCTGCTACAAAACTTTCAAATATCTGTTTCATTCAAAGTAAAAACAAGGATGGTCAATTGGCTTCATGAATCTATAAGATGTGTGTTGATGTCGATAAATCAGGCTTGCATGTTTCTTTGCCATTTTTCCAGCAGAAGTCTAACTTCTAGAATCCTAATAAAAGAAATAATTCTTCTAAACATAGAATCAGTTAAGGGGAGATTGAAATTAAATAAAACCTGCAAAAATGTGGATATGACGACAAGATATGAAACAAATTTGTTAAAAGAGAAGAAGAAGCATTACCTAAAATACGAACCGTTTTTCTATGATACCAACCCTGGATCAACCTCGATTGACCCATAGGCAGCTGCAACGAGTGCTCTTTCATTGCCATTTTCTGTTAACCATCGACCTATACCCTAGATCTTAACATAAAAGTCTGCATTCCATTTTTAATTTGCCTATAGAATGAAGATGGTGGGGATTATGCCTTGCATAAGGATACATGCACGCATCTTTATACTTATTAAACTTCAAATTTGTTAAAAAAAAAGGAAGAAGGAAAAAAGACTTCTTGAGTGGCTAGTTAAATTCAGATGAGGCATTCCTGAGGCGAATTTGTATCTTTGTGATATGCATTCTTTCAAACTTCGAATTTATATCTTTCTATAGGCAAAATTTGATACTCAGAAAAAAAAAATTCCTCAAGGAATGCCTGTTGTATTCAGATGCAATTGCTTAGGTTTTGGGTTTTAGATGCATAATTTTCGTACATTTCTTTGTTATTGAAAATGTGGAAGGTGGGCTCCACTTCACTGCTTGCTTATGTTTCTTTAGGATGTTGATCGTTTTAATTTTGAACTACTTTTGCTTTGTTAGTTGGATGAAATTTATTTGTTTTGAGAGTTTTTGTATGGTTGTCTCTGCAGGTTATGGATAGATATATTGATCCTCTAGTAACTAATTTGAAAAATGTGCTTAGTTACCGAAAATTCCGGCGGGGAACAAAATCAGAAGTTGATGATCAATTAAGGAAAGAAAAGATGGAAAATCCAATGAGAATAGTTTATAGTTTTGGCATATCCCACGACCATCCAGGGACTTTTGTCTTGTCCTATATTAGAAGCTCAAACCCACACCATGAGTATGTTGGGTTGTATCCCAAAGGTTTCAGGTTTAGGAAGAGGGATTTTGAGGATCTTGATAGGTTAGTGGCATTTTTTCAGAAAAATATTGATAAGCCGCCACCTGAATCTGGACCGTCAATACAGACTGTTGCTGCGAAGGTTCCAATGAAAAGCCCAGGTTGGGGTTACTCTAGGGATGGTATGTTTGGTTCCACAGGCAGCAATGATGGCTGGAGTAGTCAAACTCCAGACAGGGACAGTCCATCTACTCCAGGTTCAAGAGGTAATTAAATTATCAGGCTATGATTTATTGTGTTTTATGTGACACTTATCTGCAGTGGTCAATATAAGAATATCATTTTTTGCAAAGATTTTTTGCAGATTTTGTTGATTTATTTTATTCAAGTCTATACCCAGAAATTGAATTTTAGTTATCAACTGGATTATGCAATATGTTATTGCATGTTATTTAAAATTTTTTTGTAATTGTCTCTTTTCTAATCCAAGCAATTTACTTAGATGCGGCTTCTGACTTAGATTTTGATTTTTTTATGAGTTAAGTTTTGATAAGTCACGGGTGCTGTTAATCAGTTCTACTGCAACTTCTCTCAACTCAAGTTGAACTATTGACGTCTGTTTCATTTCTCTGCTCGTGTGCTTAATTGTCTTTGTATCTTTAAAGTTGCATGCCTTGGCTATGAAATGAGCTTGCATTAAAATGTTCTCTGTATCTTCTTTTTCTCGTCTTGTTTCAATGATCAGATTGAGAGAGACTAATCAAAGTTCTGAACATCGAAAATCTCATGTGCCTCACCGGTTAAAGCATAAAAAGCAAAGCCATTTATTACTTTTATGGTGAGTCAGAGTTTTTATTTGCTTAAACGGTGGCTTAATATTGGAAGCTTTCATATGATTATGCATCAAGTATAACGATTGAGTGAGTAATTAGGTGAAGTAGAATAATAAGATATATCTGCCAAATAGATGGATGTAGAATAGTTGAATAATAGACCATGGAGAAATATAAAAGAAGATAAAGTATGAGGTATGTTATGGCAATCACTCTTATCTAGACCATGTGGGCTTCAAGCCTTCATCAGTGATTAGGTAAAGTCGAACGATAAGATATATCTGCCAAAGAACAAAAAAATTGTGATAGCATTTTTAACATATTGAGAATTTAATTTATAACTCCAGTGTTATTAAGGTGTGGGTACTGGAAAAAATTATTTTTAAATTGTAGATGTCTATTTAGGAAAGATTTGTCCTCTGTGTTTCAAAAGCTCCCCATATGCTTTTGAAAGTTACATCTTTTTTCTCCTGGCACTGCCCGTTGGCAAAATCAGCACCCATACATTTTTATGCAATTCATATTTTTTTCTTTCATTGTTTTACTAACTTGCATCCATACCATTAAGAAATACCTCAAAAGAGGTGGACCTGAAAGGGGGGAGGGGCCTCTGGAGAGGTAGGGGCTAGGGCAGGAATCATGTGAGCGAGTGCAAAATATTAGGTGCGTCAAATCAGGTGAGCGAATGAAAAATATTAGGTGTGTCAAATCAAGTTCAAGGGGTCTTTTGAACCGACACCGCTCAAATATTAAATGGATCAAAATATCTAACTTAAACCTCACCTTCAACTTGACTGAACAAGCCCGAATCCCATAATACATTTGACATATCATGTCGATTTCTATTAAATTCAAGACAACATGAACCCAGATTTTTTATGTTGGCATGTCTGGTCAGAATTTGACAACTTTAATATATAACAAAGAAAAAATATTGTCCGTGGTAGCTTTATTTTGTATGCGTTTGCTGTAATAAGTAGCTTTTTGGATATGTGATTCAGTGACTGAACTATCTCGTCAAATTTCTTTGGTTATGGATTGATGAAACTTAATTGTGCTCAAAGCTGATGGGCCTATAGATTATGTCATGAACTAGTAGAAGATGCATTTATCAAACATCTAAATAACAAGAGGACTTCATACTACATAACAAGTCTTTTGTTGTTATTGCCTGGAATAGTGTTTTTTTCCCTCCATGTAAACAACTTAATTTTCGCTGATATAGTTCAGATAGCTGTGTAGAAAATGAAGAAAATTGATCTTTGAAGCTCTTCTGCAGCTATTTTAATTATCATTTTGTTTTGGAACTTTCTGCTTCTTTGCCTTTAAATTAATGAAGGTGGTTCTTATATTTATGTTTCCACTCCTTTTCGAAAAGGAGGGAGATCAGGTTTCAGGGGACGTGGCAACCGAGATGGCCATCCTAGTGGACTCCCACGGCCGGGCAGAGGTCGAGGTCGTGGAAGAGGAAACAACAATTTTGGAAGTGGAGGCCGGGGCTCCGATCATGGCAATTCTAAATGGGGTTCAAATTCCGATCATGGAAATTCCAATTGGCGTTCGAATTCTAATGATGATGATGGCTTAAGCAGCTTTCCTGGAGCCAAAATTCAAGATTCACCAGGCAGAGAGCGGTTCCCTGGCGGCTGGGGGGCTGGAAGTGGTGGAGGAAATGCTAGTTTTGGTGGCGGTACCGGCAGCAGCTGGGGTGCGAGTGCTTCCGGCGATGGTGGTGGTGGTTGGGGGGGTGCTCAGAACTCAGATTGGGGTGGTTCGAATAAACTGATTCCGCCTCAAGGTGGTGGAGGTGGGTGGTCTGGAGCCGGAGGTGGAAGTAGGTCAGCCGGTGGTTGGGACTAAGGAGTGCTTTCATGGGTGTTCACCGGAGAAACCTAAACATACTTGGGAACTTAGTTTGGAAGCAATCCTCATTTCAGGTGATTGCTGCTAATTTTATCAGTATTGTTTGCGGCAGTTGAGGTAGATGTTACAAGAAAACATCGGACAATTGTATGTGTCAAGCACGCTGTGTTTTTATTTTGGTCCACAGCTTCTTCCACTTTTATTGTCTAAAAGCTGTTCAACTGATCTGCGCTTGCCTCTGTTATTTTTGTTTTTAGATGTATTTGAATTAGACTTTGTTTATGTGATCAATTTGGAGGTGATTTTATTCTAGTTTTGGTGGCTCAAAATGAATGTGGAAGCTGTATAAAATTAATTGATATGATGGTTGTATTTTCATTTGGAGATAAATTGATTTTTCTTCATCTTAATGAATTGCAGTGGCATTTGTTCTTAATTTCTTATATCAGCATTAATAAGATTAATGAGAATGGAAACATCTCAGTCACAACTATCCAAGTCTGATTTTTTATGTATCCAATACTTCTCCCGTGCATCATTATGAGACCTCAATGTTTTATGCAAATGATTTGGATAAGATAAATAGCTTATTTAATCATCCTTTTCTCCTTCCTCTAATCCCTCTATTATTTGGTAATTGTCTTATCAACTACTCTTGGCTTTCTTATTTAACTTACATTCATTAATAGTTCATATTCTCGTTAAAAAAAATTATATAAGATTATGCTACTGCTACTGTTGCTTTTAAAGAAATCATTGAAAGAGATTGGGGACATAATATATAATCTTTTTTTTTTTTTCATTAGTAGATTAATAGTAGCTTATTGATATTCACTCCTTTGTTTAATATCTCTATTAATCTACAAATGTTTTATAAACTATTGCTAATTTTGTTCTTTAAATTACTTTTTATTTTTTAGTTTACTATGAAAAAGAATTAAGATGAGATATTATGCTCTCCTTCCTATTTTTTTGTAAACGTACCATTGAGAGGAGAAAATATTGCGTCTGTTGTTCAGATGCAAACTGCGTCCAGACAATGGCCATTGATCGGATGTAGCTTACGTCCAGACAATGGACGTAATATTTTTTTCCATTAAGAGGGATTAAAGGCCTAACTTATAATATTTATTTACAATAGTAGAATTATAAGTTTATTACACACACTGTTCTCTTTTGTCTAATCATTTTGTTATTCTACAATTGCGTTATCAAGTATGGTTGGCTTTCTTGTTTAACTTACTTATTTTTTTGTTTCTATTTAGAAAGAAAAAGTTATAGATATTTTGATGTTGTTGTTGCATCTTTCAAAGGAATCACTAAAGTAGATTAGGGAGATAACATGTAATCTTTATTTGTATTAGTAGAACAACAATATCTTATTACTTACACTCTTCTCCTTCATTTAATATTTACAAAAGTGTTGATGGATTTCTTCTTTAACTAACTTTTCATTGATACTTTTGACCCGATCCTGTAAGGTCTCACGTAAGTGCACATATAATGTAAATAATATAATATAAATGAGTAGAGGAAAATTAGGTGATAGAATGTAAAGTCAAAGGCATTAGTTTCACAAATCCTAATTTTATTCAAATAAATGAAAATTTTTAAAAGTGAATATTTGGTTTTTACATTCCAAGGAATTTCAAATGAAAGAGAAGCATTCTATGGATTCTTACTTCATAAAATCAATACAATAAAATATGTTTAAATTGTGTAAATTGTAAATCAGGAGCAACAATCTTTTAGGCCTATGTCAACAGCAACAAAATCAATCATTTTAAAAATCCCAACTCATATCTATGCTCATAGGTATTGCAAAGATGGAATATGCACATTTCCATATTCATTGTGAAGTTTCAAGGAGAATATATCCATTTTCCTAACTTTATGTTGTGAATTTCCTTATGCAAATAAGGACTTGCAATATCTCAAACTCACACTAACTTTTAAACAATAGCACAACCGCTATTAATTGCTAGATAAAATTTGAATTTCACAAATGACTTGCAAAAGTTTAAAACATTAAACCTATCTAACATTGATTTTATTACACTTAGATACCCGTAGGAATTAAAGAGTATAGCCAAGCATGGAGATGCTATAGAAACAAATAAGAATAACTATATTAAGAGAAACAAGTGTAACTACAAGTATTGAAACAAAACTAAACAAGTTAGAAATGATAAAAACTAGACTAAATAAGGAATTGTCTAAGATCCTTGGTGAGTTGTGGCCTTGCTCCACTAAAACGCAAGCAAACTCACACTCAACTTCGCTTACAATGAACATTCACTCTAGCAACTCACTCACTCTGAAATACACTTGAAAAATCCTCCTTTAGACTTTTATATTCTCTTCTATAATAGTCTGCACTCCTAAATTTGTCCCCTCTATATTTATGGCATTACAACGGTGACTCAGGGCTACGACGCTCAAATCTAGCACTGTGGTGTTGTGGGGCAATGTTGCGGCGCTAGGTTCCTAGCATCAATGAATTAGCTACAATCATATAAGGTTACGAACAAAAACAATAAATATATAGGCATCAATGAATAAGTAAATAAGGCAAGTCCTAAGCAGTTTAAATATCCAAAGCAAAATGAAAAATAATAAACAAAAAAAATATCACATGCAATTGTTAAAAAAAAAAAAGAAAACTCTTTCAAATGTTCCCTCTATCATAAGAATATCATAGGTACGCATCAATGGTGGTATCCGGATGAAAAATTCCCTCCATGTTGAATCTTCCAGCAACTTCATAGAAAATAAATATAGCGACAAGTCTTTAGAAATTTATGGAGTTGGATTCAGAATTTTTTGAACTTGTTGGAAAGAAGTTGCTTTAGATGTAATAGGGTCATTATTGAGTGAAGCCACCAACTGTGATATATGGCTTCTAAGGAAAATAGTTCACATTTTCTTTTTTGCTTTTTTTTTTTCATCCCGCAAATGCTGGAGGTCCGAGCTACAGCCTTCAGTGGAATCACCCGATTGGTCTGCTCTCAAATTTTCAAGAATGCTACCAAACGTCATCTAACTTGGGGCATATGCATTGTCACGATACCTCTAAACATACGACTCAACTACTCCTCCAACTCAGGATCAATTCTAATATATTTAAATTTTTTAGCAGCATACAACCTACAAATTCATATAACACGTAGTTGAATTTAAAGACAAATTAAAAATAGACCAACATAGGGGGCATTTAAATAATGCTCGCCGCAAGTCTTTCTACACACCACTCCTTGAAAGTATCAATTGTTCGTTTCACTGGATCCCACCCCAAGCCCGTTGACCCTTACTTCAATTCCTTCTATATTTTGCAATCCTTTTTTAGCAAATCTCACTTATTTTTTAATTGTCTTTTATCATACTCTTTGTCTGTACTTTCCTTGAATTTTGTGCAATATTTTGCCACCCTTGTTAAAATATGTTGTAGGCAAATTTCTCATATTGACCTCCTTGAGGTAAATGTCACAAAATATTATTTTTATTTCTTTGTCCCACATTGCAGATGAATACACTTATTTGGTCTTAAACATTGTATTACTAGCATGAAACAAAACTAATTAACATAAACAGGAATGTCGCAATATCGCAAATCAAAGAAAAATCATAATATCGCAGTTTCATTACCATGACCTTCACTCTAACATCTCCACACACATGCACATCAGGTCACTAACACATCCTCCAGCACCGTCTCTACTCACCAACACCTCCACACAAACACAAACACCTCCTCACGGTAACACACAAACACCACACATATACCAACACATCCACCAGACACCAAAACCTCCAGAGAGACACCCAAACCTCCACCAGACACCACACAAGCTCCACATCGCCAACACCCCCTCTACACAAATGGAACTACACACCTCCACACCACCAGCACCAACTTTACAAAAACAGAACCATACAGACACCGCCACCTCATCAAAGTAGCACATAGACACCAACTCATCCAGTACACCACCACCTTTTCACAATAACACACAGACACAACACCATCATGACATCAGCTCATCCAACACACCACCACCTCCTCACATTAACACATAGACACCAACTCATCCACTATACCACCACCTCCTCACAGCAACACACAGACACCACATCATCCTAACACAAACTCATCCACTACACCACCAACAACTCCGCCAGTCACCAAGCTTACTAACACATCAAGACATCCACTCATTCACCACATCACCACCTCCACACAATAACACACATACATCAACTCATCCATTACACTAACACCTCCTCATAGTAAAGCACAGACACCGCACCATCAGACACCACACAGATACTAACACAAATGCCAGCACATTCCTCAGACATCATAACCTCCACATAAATATCTCAACCTCCACCAAACACCACACATACTCCACATCACCAGCACCTTCTCCACACAAACAAAATCACACACCTCCACACAGCACCAGAAACATTGCTATTAACAAATTTAGCAGCACATTTTATCCGTTTTACAAATTCTCACTGAAATAGCCATATTTCTGTTAAATTCCCAACAAAAATTCAACACATACACAACATCCAAAATGTTTCTATAAAAATCCAACACCAAATACAACATGAAATTCCCGCTGGAATTTAAATTAGCAATATGAAAATTATGCACCAAATTCTTACTGAAAAAGCAATATGCAAATCCAGCATTAAATTCCCACTGAAATTCAATATTCATATTTTCAGCCCATATTCAACACATACACATCACCCGCCATATTGCTATTAAAAAATCCAATACCAAATTTCATACATACATACATATATATATATATATATATATATATATCATACAATTCTTTTGTATTTACACATCTAACACTAAACTTTCATATTTGCATGCATAACAAATAAATCTTTAATATCATATAAAAAAATATTATCATTATTATTTTTTAAAAAAATTGAAATACATATTATTATCATTGATTTATGACATCAAAATATTATAAATGTGAAAAATAAATTTTAGGTTTTAGGGTTGTATATTCATAATAATTTTGTTATGTGCAGGAAAAATTTCTTTATTCGTCTTTAGACCTCGTCTTTTCTTCGAGAGCTTCCCTAATTTCATAAGTACCATTTTGCGTCCAATTTCTCGTTCAACAATTTATATTTTCCTCCTAATTTCCTAAGTACTCTTTTCCTCCACATTTTAATACTAAATAATTAAATGAATTTCATTATCAATAAAAATATTTAACTCAAACTAAATAATAATATATTAATTTTTTAGTTCAATTAATTAATTTTTTTGTTTATTTCATAACTTATATGAGTGCATTCTCTTTCATTATGTATTCCAAAAGTAGATAAAAATTTAATAATAAATGAGACTTAATGGCATCATAATGGCAAATTTAATAATATATATTGTATGCAAATTATCTCCTAAAAATAGATATTGTAGCCGAACACGAGCTTAATGGGTTAATAAAGGCAAATTTGAGCAATTTCGAGCGGAACACGAGCGAACAAACTGTTGTTCGTGTTCGGCTCGTTTACATTTCGAGTTTAAAAATTTGTTCGTGTTCGGCTCTTTAGGTTTAACAAACGAGCCGAACACGAGCTGCTTAATGAGCCGAACACGAGTTGTTCACGAACAATGAGCCAAATTAACAGCCCTAATTGTAGGCAACAATTATGCATGCACTTTTATCATCTTTTTATTATGCTTTATTTTTCTGTTATCTTAATTAAGTATGCAATAAAATCAAATTTTATCTTCAATGCTATTTAAAGAAAGGGATAATTGCATACAAACCACCCCGAAACTTATTATCAAATCCTCCCGAATATCAAAATTCATCATAAAACCCCAACTCATTTTTTTTTTTCATTTTTATCAAATTCTCCATAATTTGATCCCGAAAAAACATAAATACATCGATTTCATAGTTGAAAAAAAAAGACCCGAGTGATTAATTTGAAAATATCAATGATTCCGCTTGTCTTTATGTAATTATTCCATTAAACTCATCTTAGAAAATATGAATAAATATTTCATTGATAAATTTTATATATTTTAATGAATAAAAACAAAATTCCACTTAAACTAAGTATTTAAAAAAAATAAATAAACAATATCCTTTTTGTTTCTTTTCATTCTTCATCCAAATAAGCCCATAAAACACATCTCAATATTTTTTATAAACACAATTGATATTATTTTTATATCAATTAATTAATTCAAATTATTTACATCAAAAAAATTATAAAAAGCATTAATCTTAAACATAAAATCAATTTAAGTTTAGACAAAAATAATAATGAAGAAAAAAAAAACTAAGAGATGATGATAATGATCATCACGACATTAGGGAACATTGCGTAATGACAACAAAATTTCAAATTGCTAGCTTTTTTTCATCTCAAGGATTTAGCTGCAACCTGAATTCACGTTAAATAGAATTTATCAAATCAAGTAAATTCAATACTGTGCGACGGATATGAGCTCGTGAGCCGCAGCGATTTACTAAATTCAAATTTACGTCGTAGAAGAGACGCAACATACAATGAAAAAACGGAATGCGAAAAAATTCAATTTAATGGACTGTTGGAATTGGATTTACAACTAAATTCTATTTAAATTATGCCACCAAACCACCAAAAAGTTGAAATATATATATTTGTTTCAATAGTTTCATGCAATATCAACAAGTTAGTTAATATCTGACATCACATATCCCTAAGAACACTATCATCAACATAGAACAAGCATTAAAATTTTCTAAATTTAGCATCATGTCAATACATATAACTTAAATTTGTTCTTCTTCCAGTGTCCTCCACAAAACTTCCGTGGAGAAGATAAGGAAGTCACACTAGAATCATAATCAACCACACAATTTAAATACTACAAATATGGGTTCTAGAAAAAACAAGACAAAATATAAGCATCAGCATCCACCTGCCTGAGAAAACAGATGAACAGATGGAAGATTCAAATACGAGAAATCAGCAATGGAACACAAATGGATTCAGCATCTGCTTCTCTGTTAGCCGAACGGATCATATCCAATGCACCATACTTTTCAAGCACCCGCATTCTGCATTCTTCAGCAGCACGCAGGCCTGTAGAATATGCAGCATGAACAGTTCCAGTAAATCTCATGCAGGTAGCTTCACCAGCAAAGAAGAGATTGTCCACCGGAATCCGCAATCTCTCAAACAGCTCCCGGGGCTTCCCAACTGCATCATGGCTATACGAGCCAAGCGAATTCTTATCCGTTCCCCAATGAGAAACCAAATAATTTATCTGTAAATAGTGAAATATACAAGGTTTAGTTTGCATATAGGAATATTTACATGCAGACCAATCAATTCCTATGTATTTTGCATATCCAACACCTGCACATAAATAGGACTTGATCATATGAAGTAGCAAAAGTAGAGCGTCACAAACCGGCTCAGAAGCTTCAGGGAGGATCTCTTTAAGTTGAGCGTAGGCGAACTTGGCAGCAGATTCGTCAGACATCTTCTCGATATCGTGAGCGAGGCGGCCGGCCGGCATGTAAATGAGGACAGGATGACCCGTGGCCTTGTGGAGATTAAGAAAATAGCTGCAGCTGTATGCAGAGTTCGCGACGACTCCTAGGAATTCGACGTTGGGCCAAAAGATCGTGTCGAAATGGAGGGCGATTTTATTCTCTGTCCCAACAGCGATACCATTGATTGCTTCATGCTTCCAATCCGGAAGCCTTGGCTCGAACACAATGAGATTAGCTTTAAGAACCCCGAGAGGTACGGTGATGACAGTGGCATCCGCACAAAATGTTCTTCCATTTTCAGTGGTAACTTCCACATTGTTCTTACCTCGGACGATTTTTGAAACTCTTTTAAGTGATGTAAAAAAATTCAGTATTCAAGTCCAAGATTATTTAATTATTGGGGGCATTTACATGCGCAGCACAAGATTCTTATGTATTTATATATCTCACACCGAAACTTTCATATTTACACATACAGAGCTCAAATTTTTAATATCACATCAAAAGTAGCACAAATATCACTTTTTAAAAGAGATAATACAGCTTTGCATGCATAGGTTTAAAGTATCAAAGTACCGTGCATGTAAATAAGAAAGTAAAGGTGTGAGATGTAAATACACAAGAACTGTGTTCTTAGTATGCAAATTTCCCTTCATTATTTAGGCTAAGAAAAGGAAAAAAATAATAATGCCTACCTGTGATTAAGCTGTATGTCCAAACCTCTTGCCAAAGTGTTTATAACAGGGCAGTAACCTCGAACCATCAGACCATGCCCACCAGGAAGTAAGACTTCCTAAACAAAGGTACCATAAGCAATAAAAGAATATAAATCATATGAAAACATGATTTTAATCTGAATTTTGTTATTAAACCACATGAAAAAATATAAATGTTGCAGTAAAATTATTACATATCTTTTATTTGATCATTTTGCAGATATACAAAGATGTTTACCTGATCCCAATGTTTCAGTGATATATTATCCGCATCAGAAGCAAACCAACCTTCCATTCGGCACAAATACCACTGCATTACCCGGTGAGCAAGCCCTTCTGGCCTGATTATTAATTAAAAAAATAGAAAAAAAAAAGGTTTCAAAGGATGAAAAATAGAAAAATAAATGCCAAACAGAGTTAATCAAGAGCAATTAAATCAAACTTCAGTTGGGGGCATCTCTCCATAACAATAGAAAGTGCTTGTGCAATAGACATATCCTCATTATATTCATCCCTCAGCTTCTTTGTCTGAAAAAAACAAAACCAAATAAGTAAAAACTCAATAGATTTTATGGACCAACACATTAAATAACAGATTAAGTTAAGATATAGCTCAGGAACATCCTACCTCCTCTAATATTCTCTCAAATAGCTCACCAACATTTTTGACAAGCTCCTGAGGGACTTGATTCCCATCAGTATCAAAAAGAGCGTAGCTGTACATAGAATGATCATCAATAATTACCACATCAGTTCAAAACTTTTAAGAATTTAAGGGACATGCAAATAAATAGCACGGTTTAGGATTTACATGCAAGTTGAATATATAATTAGCTAAGGAGCTATTTGGTTTGATGAAAGTGTAAAAGAAATGCAATGAATTTGAAATACTTTAAAGTTGTTTGGTTTAGTGTAAAATATATGCAAAAGTTTATATTTTTGTGTATGTTTTAAGAAAAATAAATTCAACATAAAACATGTCCGGGGGCAGCTAATAGTTGGCAGTGACGGGCGGCAGTGAAGGGTGGAGGGTGGAGGGTGGAGGGTGGAGTTGGGGGCAGCTGCCAGCAAGCAGGCTGTGGACGGTGACCGCGGTGGCTAACAAAAAAGGAGAGGGAGGCCGACTGGTGGCTGGAGGCAAGTGGCAAGAGGCCGACTAGTGGCTGGAGGAAGTGGCAAGAGGCCGACAGGAGGCTGTCGGCATTAGGCAGCAGGAGACAGAAGGCAACAAACGGCAGCGAGCTGATGGAGGCAAACAATAGTAGGCAACAGCAACAGGTGGCCAGGAAGCGATGGGAGGTTATGGGCCGTGGTGGATGATGGTGGGCAGTGGGGGCGACGGTCATTGTTGAGTTGCGAGCGGGCGACAAAAAGCGGTGGGGGGCGGGCGGCGGCCAACAGCTAGCAGCCAGCAAGAGTGAGGCCAGTGATGAACGGCCGCAGGCACTCACAAATACAATGGGTTGCAGTTTAAAGTATATTTAAAAATTGTCTGAATCTAACAAATTTGAAAAACGCCAATTTTAAACTGTGCATCCTACCAATTGCCAGAATTTTAAAGACCCTATATGTGGTTTATTATACACCAAAAATGCAGGGAGCCAAACAACTCCTAAAAGTGTTTTGGAAAATCACCACCAAACAAAAACTACTAAAATTAACTTCATATTGGATAAAAACACTTAAACAAGCTCAAAACTAAAGCTCGAATACTGAAATGGATGTAGTACCTCTCAAGGTCATGATCAAATAACACAGAATTGTCATTGCTGGTGCGATAAAGGGGAAGTCCAAGTCTTCCAATCAACGGCGCCAATGGATTTTCGTTGCAGACACCATGTAACCTGAGTTTAATGAACACAAACCACGAGTTGGTTAAGAAACTATAAAAAAACTAGAAATGAGGTTGGAAAAGTGCAAGAGAAACCATGAAGTGCATGGACGAAAGAGGATACCAGGATGCACCCATGTCAATGGGAAAACCAAAGGAGTAATCCGTGTGCACACGACCACCAATTCGATCCCTAGACTCCAAAACCACCACCTAAGAAAAAATATGCCGGATCAGAAAAAAAAACCATCCACATTAGAAAATAAAGATATGCAACAGTTTGTATCAATGTTATAAAGAGCTCACATCACCTGAAAAGAAGCATTTTTGAGAGCACGGGCAGCGGAAATGCCTGCAAATCCAGCACCAATGACGATAACTGAAGGAGGAGATGGTTGTCTACTCTTATTGTCTGAATGGCAAGAGTTTTCAAAGTAGGAATAGAGAAAAGTTACGCCCATATTTAGTTTGAATCATTAAAGTGATTAATAAGTATGTATGTATCTATATGTATGTATATATATGGACCCCTTTTTTTAGTTACTTGAAAGTATACAATTTTAATATTGAAAAAATAACTTTTTTAAGCACATTGATAATCATATTATGAAATGATCATAAATGCCGAACTTAAAATGATCATTCATACCTTTATTTTCAGAAGCAAAAGTCACGAAAGAGATCAAGGTACCCTTCTTGAGGAATCCCTGACACTAACATGATACATTTGCACTCTTGCATGGCCTGAACGACCAACATAACTGTTCACTTCATGAAACAAATTAAGGATTCGACATGACCATGAAGGATACAATGCGAATATGTCCCAATGTTAATAGAAGTCCAATTATACATCTATTATGCTGATGCTAGGGTTCCTATGTGCCTAAGAAGGTCTTGGTTACCCCCCGAAAGAAATTTTCCCGAGGAATAATGAAGGCAAGAAGGTCAAGATAAGTAACAATATACATGAGGAAGATGACTAAAGACATGCCATAACATATTATTGTAAAATTTCTCTAAAAATAATGATCGAATAGCAATTTTTGTCATCATGAAATTCTATGTTTCAATAAAAGTTGAAACACAAGTAAAATGTCAGGAACAGAGATAACAGAGCTACAACACCAAAGATGATAACTTGCTCTAAATTGACATAAGAATGATGACAATTTCATGATGAAAGGGTTAGTAGGTAGAGTAAGCTTGGTCGGTGGAAATTTTAAAACAAAATCTGTGCAGATCAAAGAGCCCAAGGGCGAAAATTCAAAGAGTAAGTTCATTTCACATCCTCTGGAAATAAACACGGCCTTTCCAAGTGGTATGATAACCAAACAAAATCCTATTTTCCCAATATGTAGTGATAGATTTAAAAATAGAATCATTATTAGAGAGTGCATCTTTAAACCAAAAACTTGATGACACATAGCCTCCAATACAACACAAAAAGTGTCGTCTTTGCCTGAAAAATAAAGGGTGAGCAAGTTTTCAATAGATTACATATGAAAAAGGACAAAAAAAAGTTTCCACTCATCAATATCTTAACATATTCCTCATATTTTCCATCTCCCTTCAAACAGTATAAGGGTATCATACCACAGATTTTGCTCGTAATTATAAAAAATAGAAAACAGAAAACCGACAACATCTAGATAGATCGCCATTTAATAATCTACTACACGAGAAAGAACATTTCAGAGAAACTTACTAACACTTTAAGAACCTTGAAATTACTTTTTATTCGCAAAAATAAAACCTTTTCAACACATGAAACATCAACAAGTCATACAAAAGTATTATAATTTGATCAAGTAGACTATTCTAGTCCATTCTAAGAAAATAATTCTACTTTAAAATACGTGTAAAAATAGCCAACCTATTATAATATCTAAAAACTAATAAACATAAAAAAAGAAAGTAGGAACCCGATTCCCTGATCGAAAGTTCAGAATAATTTGGCATGGGGCCCTAGAACAACCAGCAAAAGTGCAAGTAATATTTAACAAAGCGATACCTTTCGTAGGAAAATGATTGCTACAGCGCTCCATAACTCACAGATCGGCAGTTCAGCTTCCACTGGCAACTCAAATTCGTCCTCGATATAGATGGAGAGAATTGAGGCGAGAAATGGAGAAGAAAAATCAGGAAACAGGTGGCGAAGTGGTTGGAATTCGAGTTCAGCCCTAGGTTGACGAACCAGCTCATGCGGAGGTTAAAGGAAGCCCTAGATCCGCTCAGGTGGGGAAGGAGATGAAGGCCGGAGCGCGGCAAAACTGAGCTAGAGAGTATCAAGTAAGCCAATTGATCCCATGAATCCCGGAAAGAAGATATTTTTGACGGAGAAAGAAGGCAGGGAGGCGATTTTGAGCGCAGTAGAAGCCTAGAAGACAAAGAAGGACAGCCGCGTCACTCCTTTCTATCTCCGTTGCTCTGCGATTTATGACTTCGACTTTATTGGAATTTCTCCCAAAAAAAACAAAAAAAATACTTTATTGGACTTGTGTCTAATAACCTTCGGTGAGTTTAAGATATCACTAACCTTTGATAATGCAACTTGAGAAAATTTGCATACATATCACATAATTTCTATTTATTTATATATCTAACACCCTAAATTTGATATTTATATCTATAACATTTTGGTGGAAATATTAAAATTTAGGTGTTAGATATGTAAATACATAAGAATTGTGTGTTATGTATGTAAATGTCTCCTTACTGCATTTGCATCTATTTATTGTTACAAGATGCAAATTATAAAAAAATCATTTAACATAATGTATATGTAATATATATATTATGTTATTTCACATAGGCCATACACACATTTAAATCATCAATACACTAAAATTCAAAAAAAAAAAAATTTAATTATTTAGATTGAGGCCACAACTACTCTCATGTAAAAATCCTTGTAATTTTTATTTTTATGAAAATAATAAAAAACATAATATTTTAAATAAATAATAATTTAGCTTTTTTTTTAACATAGTGGGATTTATTATTATGTGATTGTGGAATTACTTATATTAGATTATATAATGAGCCATATTAGTACTTTTAGGAAGGGTAACATGAGTTGTTTATTAAGTTCAACTTTATATAAATTGAATTTAAAATTTATTTAATTTTAGGTTGAGTTTAGTCAAAGTTTGAGGGAGAAAGGCTACCTAACTTGAAAATAACAACCATTGAATCTTATTTGTGTAGTATAAATCATATCAATTGTTAATAAACATATATTATTTTGAGTTGAATCTGTAGAGAGGTCATTGCATTACGGGAGAAAATATTATGTCTGGCATTCGGATGTGTGAGCGACTGCATGGATCGCATTATGTCGTGCATATTATAGTGTGATACAATCTACATGGTTGATGTCAAGTAATATTTTCTCTTCTCGCATTAACTCGTCATATATAAAGGCAAATTATGTCAAAGTAAACCTGAACATGCCATTTTGAAACCCTTTTAAGATTTTTTTTTCTTTCAAAATTCTATATTAAAAGCGAGTTATTTTATTAAATTTTTATCTTCATTTGAATTAAATCATTTTTAAAATATAATGGTTTACGTAATTGAGTAGAAGTGAATTTTCTTTTTAATATTTCACATTGCACATGTAACCTTATCTTTTTACTAACTCGTGATATGCAATTAATTAATTGATTGATGTAATGAAAGAAATTTCATAATTTTTAAGGCTAATTAAGAGCTTCCCAAGTCCAAGTTTTATAATTGGGTCCCCCTAACACCACAAAAAAATGAATCATTATGGTAGCCAGTAATAAAATTGTCTTAATACAGTCCCAAATCACAGCGGTAAAAACCACCCGATATTGTAGCTGTCTAAACCACCTCCTTCACGTAATTTTAATACCCCATCAAGCGCTATTTAAATACGGAGTACGCACGTAATTTTAGGTGCATATTCCTCCAAATAACTTTCTAATAACTCAGTTATTTGAGGTTATTGAGTTGTTATTGGAGTATAACCTCTCAATAACCTATCTTTACATTCCAGGGTTCCGCGCTCATAGTTTTGTCAGGTTATTAGGGGTATTAACCCCAATAACACTTACATAACCCTTCAATACCTTCCGAATAACTTCTATACGCATACAGTTCTGAGTGCGAACTCCGTACGTAAATATTTTTCCAACTCATCACGCCAGTCCGCCCACCCACCACATTAACTTAGACAAACTTTGATTTTCTTATTTTGTGAATTTTGAACAGTTTAATCTGTTTTTTTATCAAATTTGTTATCGTTGTCAAAATATGTTGGAGATTTTCTATCATAGTATGTAACTTGTGGTTGTTACTTGCAGATGTGTGAAAATCTGATCGTTTTGTTGTTTTTTATTTGTTTCTTACATATTTGCATCAGATTAGCATCGAAAAATTCGAACGCTAAAACCTACAATCAACATATGATACATGCCACGACGCAATAGTGTCGAACCAGGTCGACACTAATTAGCGTCGACCAGAGCTGCTTCGACGCTGCTACTCCGTTAATCTAGCGTTGTTGGCAATTGAGGTGTAAATTTTTAGTAACAGATTCTGGCGATGCTAATTCTGATGCTGATGAAAATCCGACGCAAATTTCGTCAATTTTTTTCAACATTAATCAAGATTAGCATCGGAAAAAGACCCGATTAGCATCGGAAATGTTCGATGTTAATCGGCCAATTTCCAATTTCCTGTAATAACTTAACTTCAAGTTACATTAAATCTCAAAATTTAATTTCACCTATCCCTCTCATGACGACTTAACCCTCTTCTTTCTACAAATCCACCATCCTAAACTGAATTATTAAATCCAGGATTTAACACAAAACGCAATTTAAAAGCATCATCATTACTATTTTTTTTTTCAGAAGCAAAATATATATTTTTTTCTACTTAGGTTTATGACAATAAGAACCTATGAGTGTAAATATTATATTTCGAGTGTTAGCTGTGTAAATTAGGGCTCGTTGTTCATGAACAAGAAGCTTGTGTTCGGCTCGTTCGATAAGTTAACGAACCTAACGCGAACAAAGATTTGTTCGTTCGTATTCGGCTCGTTTTGGCTCGAAATACTACTAATCAATTATATATATATATATATATATATATATATATATATATATATATATATATATATATATAT
>NEWO01000004.1:1598039-1619560 GCA_003013225.1 Phalaenopsis aphrodite
GAAAAATGGTTACATTGTTTTTTGAGTTACAATAGTCGTACATAGAAGAGCTCGTTGCCCCATGGTATGGAGCACTCACAAAGGAGAGTAGTTGCTGAAGCATCAGTGCACCGTCTTTGAGGTTGGCGCGACGTTCATATAATGCACTGCTCTGTAGGATTCTTCGGGACTTCTTGATGACAATTGTTGCTTTGCACGATGCTTCGTCGGCCTACAATGCAAGCCTTGACTCCGTCTGGAGCTTCATTGTAACGACTAAAGAGCGACCGAGGGACATTAGTTGGCGTATGCAGGAGCAGGAGGTGTTTGTCGGATCTGTAGTGCAAAAGTGATGTTGAACTTCAACTCTTCTTCAAAGCTTCAGTCTTTTTCTTGCTTAAGGTTTACGTTTCTTCTCGAGAGAGGGTAGAGTTATTTATGAATAAGAAAGACATCTATACTATTCCATCAACCATTACAAAGATATTCCTTCGCTCGAATGACCTTTGGTGGACTTGTGAAAGCTTTAATAATGTCGAAATTGAGTGATCTTAAACTCGTTGAATTCTTCTCGCCAAGACATTTGATTTGATTATAAACTTGTTAAATTTGGAATTTATTTGACCTTCCAAATATATACAGAAAGCTTCAAAAGTGGTTTAAAAATAGATTCATTTAGGTTACATTTGACTTTGATTAAACAAATTTTGTTACTGTTGGGTCTGTATAAACGAGCCTGTCAGTTTTACTGTATTTTTTATTGAAATCAGAATCTTGGATGACTTTCAATTTTACTTTGAACATTTTTTTGCTAAAGAATTATCTCAAGATTCAAGTCGTTCCTCAAGATTCTCGCTGGGTGATAAAAAATTGTTGTTGCCTCATCACCAACATTTTATACATTCTTTCGTAAATTTTTGGCATCGAGATACTCCATTAAAAATGTGAAATACTTAAACTTGTAACTAAAATTTGAAATTATTATTTTGATCACAAAATTTTCGATTTCGTCCCCACACCTTCACAATGGTGAACTACATTCTATTTCACCCGTGTCACAATAGTTAAGAATATAATTTTCTATCGTAAAATTGCGAGTTTTATTCGTACAAATTACCCTTTGCACAGTCTTTCCCAAAATAGAAAAAAAAAACCCATCCCAATTATTACTACTCGATAGCATGTGTTTTATTTGTATATTTATTTATTCGTCTTAACCGGTTTCAACTTGATTGCCAAATATAAGTTGGAGTTTGATCGAATTGTACACCTTTCTGGAAGGATGGTCCTCCCCTCAGTCAGACTATGGGATTTATTGGCGATCAAAGTTCACGAAATTCAAAAGGAAAATTGACTTCAAGATTATTGATTGTAATTGAATGGTTGCTTTAGTTTGGTTTTTTTAGTTTTGTTGCATGCCAAACTCGATTTAAACTAAATCAGTTTGCAACCTAACATATGAGGCAAAAGTGACAGATATGGTATTAAAATTTAGGAAGGACTTCACAATTATTCGATCTACTTTCAGATGGTTGTAATAAATATTTGAATTATCATCTAAGCATTGTGTACTTATCCTAAATAAATTTAATATTTTTTAAATTTATTTGAACTATTAAATTACTCGAGTGGTGGCCCCGAAAATAGAGAGGGCGGCCCGCATCTATGTCCGAGAACCCTAAACGAAGAAAGAAAGAAAAAGATTGGTTTGTTGGCTGCTTTAATTTGTATGCATCAATGAGAGTTTCTAAGATTGCAAGTGGTTTTAATCATAAACTAGTGCAAATGTCACCATTGGCTTCGCGAAACTAAGTTCTTATGGTTGTAGACAAAGTATCTCTATTCACTAGATCAAGAGAGGTCGTGTTAAGATTTGTATTTTTATAATGATTTGCATGGCTCAAGTGGTGCCAATTAGTTTTTGTTAAATACAAATGGATGTGCTAATGTCATCATTAGTTTTTAAGTCATTTGGTTTAGGCAGGATGTGCTAATGTCATCCATGTGTAGGATCATAATCAATCACAACTTGCTACAAGAGGTTACCGGCCGTAGTCCCTGATAGTGCTACACATGACTAAGAAATATATAAATCTATTTTGTATTCTCAAAACATAAAATTATATATAGAAATTAACAAAAATAATCAAAAAATTTTATTTTAATTTAATATTGTTAATAAGTCAGAGATAACAACAATCACAACTGAATGAAGAACAATAGGATAATAACTAAGTTGAACATCTAAAAGACAAATAATGATAGTAAACAACTACAAAATAGAAGCTATACAAAACCAATAAAAAAATATATACAAAAAACTGAAACACCGAGAATAGATTTAGTGCTGAATAAACTGCTCCTGCGGTAATGATCCTCCAAACATTCTATCAGAGTTTGCCATACAAGCTATCAATAAATGAGAATTACAAATAAAAAAAAATTCTCTTCCACTGTATGTGAAATAATCACATGTGAAAGCAAATCTAAGGAACTCCAACACATGCAATGGAACATCATCTCCCAAAAATTCCTCCAAGTAGATGATTAAAGGCAAAAATAAAATTCTTCAAGAGTGTCAACAAGTCACAGAGGATGGAGTAGGAAGCAATAGGAGTTGTGAGTCATGCAGTTTGTAGACGGTCACTTAGGCTCTAACATGAGCTGCAATAACGTCCTTAGGCCACATATGCTAGAGTTGAGAGCTGCATGTGTTATGAGTCATGTAGGCTATAGTTGGTCACATAAACTATCATGGTGAATTACAATAATGTACGTAAGCCACAGAAGCAGTGTTGGGAGATACACAGCTTTGAGCCACATAAGATGTAGTTGGTCATAAAGGCCATAGTGGTAAGCTGCAACAATATTGGCGGGACATAGATGCCGGACTTTGGAGCTACATGAGGTGTGGACCACGTAGGTTATAGTTGGTCACATAAGTTGTAATGGTGAGTTGAGATAATGTGCATAAACCGTAGAAGCCATAGTCGGAAGATTCATGAGCTATGGATCGCATAGGCTGTAGTTGGTCCCTTAGGCCATAGTGATGAGCTACAACAATATACGTAGGCTATAGTTGCTAGAGTTGGGAGTTACATGAGTTGTAGAATACATAAACCGTAGCTGGTCCTATAGGCCATAATGGTGAGTTCTGGTAATGTTCGTTGTCCATAGAGGCCAAAGTTGGGAGTTGCATAAGCTGTGGATCATGTTTGTTATAGTTGATTACATAGGTCATAATGGTGAGCTGTAATAACATTCATAGGCCAATGAGACTAGAGGTGGGAACTACATGAGCTGTGAGCCACCTAGGTCGTAATGTCGAGTCGTAATAACTTTTGTAGGACATAGAGACCAAAGTTTAAAACACATGAGTTGTGGACCGCGTAGGCCACAGTAGGTCATGTAGGCCATAATGAAGAACAATGAGAAGAGAACTCCAGGGGTCCAATGAAAGTCATTGTATTTTTAGCACAACATTTTTAATAATTTGTTACTGGATGTTATCGTGGAATTTTTGATACCATGTTAATAATGATCCCATATTAGGAGTATGTCATTACACCGCATGTAGGGTATGTTGTTGCACCATCTTCGGGGTGTATCATTGCACTATATTCAGAGTGTATCTTTACACCGTGTATCGTTGCACCATCTTTGGGTCTTCGGAGTGCATCATTGCATAGTGTTCAGGATGATGCACTGCTCTATAGGGTGTTTTGTTACTCCGCAACATACGTTGTGACTGTGCAAGGGCCATTGTTGCAATGAGTAGGGGCAATCGATGATGGTCATTAGTGTCCAATAGATGGTGGTCGACGATGATTCGTAGCTGAGGTAGAAGGTGTTCGTCTGGTCTTCAAATTCAGAATGACTCTCAGATTCTCCTTCTTTTCTCGATCTCTAAGTTATTGTGTGTTGAAAGATTCATCATGGTAGAAAAATAATTTAACATCTTAGCATATGACTGTGATTTGACTCACACACACAAATAAAAGAAAAATAAACAAGCAGGAGGCACCTCAAATTTTTGTATGAAAAATTCTCGAAAGGGAAAAAATCAAAGGACCTAATCCATTTTAAATAATCCACCATGTAATTGTAAGTACTTAGGCCAACTCTTCTCTTGAATTAGAGAATATGAAATTACAATATTGATCTACAATTGTACAACAACAACAACAACAACAAGCCATTATTCCACTAAGCGGGGTTGACCACATTAATCTTTTTTATCAGTTGTATCCTATTAAATGCAATATTTTAATTTAACTCTAATAAATTAAGATTTTTTTTTATACAACTTGCCCATGTCTTTATAGTTCTATCACCACCTTACTTAAAATAAGTTAAGTCTAAAGCATCTACTCTTATAACCGGATCAAATGGTCAAATCATCTAAGACAACTCTCTATAACTTTGTTCGCCACTGCATCTACACCAAACTTTTCTAAGATACATTTGTTTCAATATTGTAGTTTAGTAAAAATAGATGTAATGAGCTGCAAAGTTTATAGTCGATTACTAAGAAGACGGCAGACCATTATGAATGTTGTAGACAATGATTATAAAGCCAACTTGTCATACATGTTATAGTTAAAAATAGTGGTAGTAGTTGGCTCTGTAGACCATAGATGACTGCTTCGGAAACGTTGGCTGGCCATGAAGAATGTAGTATGGAGCTGCAGAAGCTGTGAGCCATGTAAGTTGTAGTTGGTTATATTGGTTATAGTGATGAGCCGCAATAAAGTCAATATGCCACAGAACTCGAAGTTAAGAGTTACATGAATTGTGAACCACGTAGGTTGTAGTTGGTCACATAGGCCGCAATATAGAGTTGTACAGAGAGGATTCATAGGTTTAGATAAATTCATGTTTTTTTAGTACAATAGTTGCAAGCAATTATTACAATGATTCATTCTTAGATCCTTTATATGGCTTTATTGATAATATGATTTTGAAAGTGTGTTGTTACACCATCTCCAGAGTGCATTGTTGTACTGTATTCCGATTGTGTTGTCACATTGTCTTTGGGGTGCGTCATTGCACTGTCTTCGAGGTGTATCATTACATCGACTTCAGGTTGCATTGTTACACAATGTTCAGGATGATTCACGGCTTTGAGGGTGCTTCGTTATTTTGCACATACGTTATGACTATACAATGGGCTTTGCTGGAACGAGCAGAAGCAGTCAACAATGATCGACGCTAGTCAATAACTGTAGAGGTAGAAAGTGTTCACCAAGTCATCAAATCCGTTACAACTCTCGAATCCTCCATCTTCTCTTCCCGTTCTAGCTCTCGATCTCATTAATAGAGTCCAGGAGTAGCCTTCTCTGTAAATAAGAAAAAAATCTAGACCACTCCATCAGAAGCCTAGAGAGATTTTCACAATCAGACGACATATTTTGAACATTTTAGTGCCTTAATAACAACAGAATTGAGTGATCTTGAGCTTGTTTGATTTGTCTCATCGAGATGCTCAATTCAAATATAAGATTGTTAGAGCTGGAGTCCATCTTATCCTGCAATGGACCATCTAAAATTTCTAAAAGTGGTTTAATGTCTTAATACGAGCCTAATTTGACTCAGATTAAATCAATTTTTGTGTCATTAGGTCCATCTCGTTGAGCTAGCCAGTCTGACAATACCTAATAATTTAGTTGTATTGTTTCATAATTTAGCTATATTTAGCTCTTTAATTTAGTGAAATTGCCTACTAATTTAGTTATCTTAATAGGTATCACACACTGGACAGTAGATTGAAAATTCTTATATTAAAATTAATATCATTGTATTATAAAATGAACTAAAAATATGTTGAGATTAATGTAAATGCTAACGCTCCGAGAGTAACAGATTCGATCCACGAAGCAATATCATTCTCTAACAATCAAAATAACCCACAAAACAACGTTTCTATAATTAATATATTAACTAATTCTTCAATTATAATTTAATTGTACTAAAAGATATGACATGAATCACGTCATGCATTAAATTAAAGACAATTGCAGTAGAACTAATCACGTCCTAATACAAAACTTATTTAAAAGATATTTATTAATTCTTCCTAAATGAATCATGTCATAATTGAAATGACAACTAATAAGTCACGTAGATAATTTAGACATGCCATTAAACGTGATTTAATTAGTCTAACTAATAGTAGGTATATAGGTAAATGATATGACAACTGATAAGTAGATATTTTAGACATACCTTTAAACTAGATTTAATTAGTCTAATTAATCATGTAGTAAGTGATAATAAAAACAATAATTACGCTGGATCAAGATCTATACATAGCCTAGTCCATCAGTATCTTATCCATAGCTGCTCAGCCAGAAGCAAATTAAGCATGCCGACTGTGGCAAGCATTTCTATGGAACCAAGCCTGTAGCTACATCAAATTCATGTCCCTAAAATGCGCCATTGAACTTCAAATCGCCGATGATATTCACCGCCACGACAAGTCAACCACCGTCTCTGAACTCCTTTCCTCTCTCTCCATCTCTCAAGCCGACTCTCGCTACCTTCGCAACATCATGTGCGTCCTTTACCAAAAATGCATCTTGAAACTCCACATCACTCACTTCAGTGAAGAAGCCTTTGACATCACCCCTGATTCCCGCCTCCCCTCACGACCACTTCCTTTCCCCACAACAGTAACACCTCTCGCTTTGTCCTCCTAAACCTCAATCACCACCTCGTCGATTCACATCATCAACTCTCCCACCGGTTGTATAAACCAAAACACCTTTTGCAATGACAAACGGGAAGGTGTTCTGGGATCTCTTAAGGGTGCTACCGTAGTTTAATGATTTGTTTAATAAGGCAATGAAGTGTGATTCCAACTTTCTTATGAATATTATAGAAAATACTGGAGGGAGGCCATTTCGAGGGATTGGGACATTAGTGGATGTTGGAGGTGGCACTGGCTTGATGGTGGTTGGATTGGTAGAGGCATTTCATGGGTTGAAATACATTCCTTTTGATTTACCACATGTCATTGGTATGATAGAGAAGAAGAGGGACGGGATTCAATTTGTTGTAGGAGATATGTTTTGTAGAGGTCTTGCATGTTAATGTCGCTCTGCTTAAAGTCAAGAGAGCTACAGAAATCATTTGATATATTTTCTTTCTTATATTTTATTATATTTATTGTTCATTTTCATCTAATATTATTCATTATAACTAAGTTATTAAATATTATTAATAAATTTATAAGATAAATTTAAGAGTTATTTAGATACATTCATGCATTTATAAAATATATTGGTTCGATAGTTCAAAAAAATTATACGGGCGGTTAATTTGTAAATATCAATATTTTGGTGGTCTATATTTAACTATCCCAAAATATAATCATGTGTGAGTAGGACTTTACCAGATTTTATAATAATAACACCAACCTTTTTTCTTTTTAATGAAATTTAGTCTTATTGCAATACCTGAGATATAGATTATCACTATGAAATTTATTTGATCGAATTGTGTAGTGGATATTGCATGATTAGAATGATGAAAATTGCATCAAAATACTGCAATGATGCAAGAAAACAATTCTTGCTAAAGATAAGGGGTGGAAAAGTGTTTATAATCGATATGGTGATTGATTTGAACTTCAACTCTCATACTACATTATAGACACAACTTCTATTTGACATGCACATGATGATTTTGTGCATGAGAAAAAAAAAAGATGAAGGCGAATGACCAAATTTTTTTGTCATCGCAAGTTATAGAGACTCTAAGATTACACCGTAGGTTGATCAGTTGAGATCAATTATCGAATTCTATCCTTAATTATCATTTGATTTCAAGTTTTATTATTATTAGTATATACTATGGTGCTTGTTATGATTTCTTTAACTTTTTTTTTTTCTTTCATGAAAGCAGCTAAATCAAATAATGAAGGATTATGTAGTTTCGGTTATGCCTGAGCATTGTGACCGTCTCTATTATTCTCTAAATAATCTCATATTAAATTATTAAAAAGTTTTTAGGATAAAATATATGGAGTTATAAGAATTGTACACTACATAACTTATTAAATCTAAAGCAACTTTTTTTTTAATCGGGGAAAAAAAGTATTTGCATAATAAATTGGATGCAAGTATTTGAAGATAATTGACGAATAAGAATTAAATTTAATTGATAAGTCGTCAATAAATTTTTAACATCCAACATGAATCTCGAGACATTAGATGGATCTAAGCTAATTTTTTGAGTAATAAGGATTCAAACTTTGATTAAAAGTCAGTCAGAACTTAAATTTCAACAAATTTATAGTCAAATTGACCGTTTCGACAAGACATATCTAATGATACAAAAATAAGTTCAATCCAAGTCAAATCAAACATAGAACAAATTGTTAAATCACTTTTTATAGCTTTTCGGGCATAACTAGAACGTTAAATGAATTCCTTATTGTCAAATTAAGTGTCTAGACAAGCCAAATCAAACAAGCTCATGGTCATTTAATTCCAACATCATTAAGACACTTGAATGCCTATCAAATGTCATCCAATTAAGGAGATCTCTTTAAACCATCCGCTCAAGAGTGGTTGAGATTCCTTCACTTTTTGCAGCATGAAATCTATAAATAGAGCCAAATAGAAACTATTTCCAAATGATGGCGAATGCTTTCCTCCTTATATTCCTCACATTCAATCCCTTTACTTTTCGATCTAACCTCAAAATGTCTAGTCAACTCTTGGTTAGGGTTTGAAATTGAGTTGTCAGCGGAGTCCTGGATTGCATCTCAATAAATTTCCTTATCATCTCATCTAAGCTCCCAAATTAGTTTTCCATGGAAGAAAATCTATCATCTATGGAGAAAAGCTCTACTATGAAAAAGAACCATTCCTCCAATTTCGTTCCCAAATCTACTTTCTTTGATGCCTTCATTCTCTCGCAAGTTTTTGATCACAAAAGACGGACACACATGTATGTTGAAATGTCATCGATAGTTTCAAGGTAGTTTGAATCGTGTTTGCGCCGCGAATCGGTTTGATTTGAACCATCAATTTGGACTTAACCCAACCTTGACCTAACCCAAACCCAAGTCTAATCCAACACCTCAAAATTGACTAAGTGACCAAAATCCTTCAAATTGACCAATCAAACCAACTCAAAATCACTCTGAACCTTTTTAAACACCTCTTGTGACAACTATCTACACCATCCTGATCGATTGAGTTTGAACCAAAATTTTGACGGAAATCGAATTTGACGCGTTTTTTACCCGATTGGCGACGAAGTTGCCCGGACCACCCCGAATGACAAAACGGACTGCGCTGACGCGTTCGGAACGTCAATTTTGCCTAAAAGGGATGTTCATTTCATGACAATGGCGTGTCGGGGATAGAACACACAAAATGAAGTATAATATGATAATAATAATATTAATAATATTAATAATAATAATAATAATAATAATATTATTATTATTATTACTATTATTATTATTATATATTTCCTTTTTCCCCCTCCCTAATCCTAAAATCCAAATCCCTAAATCTTTCGCTCGGTCCGCCTCTCCCCCTCTCCTGTTCGCACGCGAGCCCGAACGCCTCTCCTCCCTCTCGGTCGCGGTTCCTCGAGCCGCACGCAGGTGCTCTATCCCTTATCACGAATCCAATCTTTGCTTAAGTTTATTTCTCCTTGTGGTTGTCTTTCTTTGCTTAAGTTGCATGTTATACATTATTGAAATGCCTTATAGCTCGTTGATTTGGTTTTATTATGGCATGCCGATTCAATGTACTTTATATGCTTCATGATATTAAAAAACAATTATGGAGGGGGTGTAGTTCATTATTCAAGCACGTGTAAGTTGTTTATTATGTTCTTAGCACGCTTTACCTACGCAATGATATTTGAGGACGCATCTAACCTCTGAGAAGGGTTACTTTCATCTTTCTTTATGCTGATTCAATCTCATATATGCTGAAAATAAAAAGAGAGATTTACTCCCGTTTTTGTCTCTTGCTACTCTCCTGCTCGAACTGCATGTGGAATACCATGTTTATTTCTTCTCTGTGAAAGCTATATATATATATATATATACATGTGTGCGGACTCGGTTTTGGCTCGTGGTTTTCCCCTTCGCTCGAAATACATGTTGTTTGAAAAATTTTAGTTTTAAAGCTCCTAGAACTTACTTCGAGGGTTTGATTTTGATTTTCTGCCGCTCTCTTGTTCGAGTATTTGTTGGAAATGAGTTGGATGTCTCAAAATGGTGGCTTTGGGACTTTCTTATGTTTCATTGTTCCCTGTTATTTTCCCCTATTTGAAATATATGTTGAAGGAAATTTGTTTTAGCTCTTGTTGGGCTCGGTTTTGGCCTTGACGTGGCCCTGTTTTAGCATTTGACTAGACTCAGTTTAATGCCTTGGTGCCGCCCTGTTTTGGCTTGTGACGTGGCTCAACTTTAACTTTGTTGGGCCCAGACTTAGCGTGATATGTGCCTCGGTTTAACCTTGTATTGGGCTCAGTTCCATTTTTTATGGCTACTCCCTTTTGTTCGAAGTACTTGTTGCATGAATTTTTTGGTTTTAAGCCACTGGAACTTATGTGGGTGGCTCGGTTTTGGCTTCCTGCTTGCTCTCTTATTCGAACACATGCTGGAAAATGAATTTTGGGTGTTGGACATGCAAATGCGCAAGAATTGGATGGGTAAATGCAAAGAAGTTGAGTGGCATGTATGAAATTTTGTAAATTTACATACATTCTTCTCAAGTTCTACGTATATTAGCATATTTTATGATTTTTTTGATTTTGAAATATTTATATATATGACACCTGAATTTCAGCTTTCTTTCCTCAAACCTTTATGGATCTGGGTGGCCTTTTTGTAAACGTTTGAAAATTCTGGTTTGCTCATTGGCAAAGTCTGAAAATTAGGTATTAGATACGTTAATACGTGAGATTTGGGTGCTATGTTTGTAAGAGAAACTTTTATTTTTGGTGAAACTCTATAAAAAAAAATCTGAAAGTTTAAGAGGTTTGGACTTTGCTTTGACGCTTTTTGAAGTTATGCATGAATATGTTTATTTCACTAAGAAGAAAGAAAAGAGTTTACGTATAGGTCACCTAACTCTCATGTATTTGCACATCTAATATAGACATTTTTTAAGGATGAGGAATTGGATTGCGTGTGATACGCCTAAAAATGTATTATTTTTCATGCTATATTTTATATCGCAGTTTAAAGGTATTTTTCCTTATATTTTTTGTTGTAGACACATCAAATTGAAGAATTTGGAGTAATTGGAGCAAAATGAACAAAAATGGACAAAAATGGAGCAAATCAGAGCAAATCGGGTCGAATCGAGACACACATGTGCCCTACGATTAAGTGCCCAAATATGGCGCTTAAGCGCCACCAGACAGAGAGAGGGGCGCTGAAGTGCCAAAAAATTGGTGCTTCAGCACTAAGCGCCGGTGACTGTTTTCAATGGTGCTTCGTGCATCTCCTGGGTGCTTCGTATACATCGGATTTGAGTGATTTTTGAAGCGTTGCTTTGTGCATCTTTTGGGGAATTTGTTGGAAATGAGAAAATAGACTTTATAGAAGAATTTAGGGTGGTTATATGAAGTTTTGAAGAGGCACTTTAGGCACAATTTGAAAGATTCAATAAATATGGACAGTTTTGAAAAGACACTTAAGCATCTCTTGGGAATATATAAAAAAAAGGCTTGGAAATGTTTTTAAAATAACTCTTGGACTATTGAATTAATTAGAAGAGGAGAAGAAGGTTTGGGCGTGAGCTCCAAGTGGGGCGACAAGGTGAGAGAGAAAAATAAAGAGTGATAGATTTCTTTTATTCTTTTCACTTTGTTCGTGGAAAGCATTGTAAGGAGATTGCTTTTGCTATACAATGAGAGTTTGATTTCTATCCGAGATAAGTATTTTCATTGTATTTTGATTTGAATCTAATACTTTGTTTGTATGATTTTAAAGTCTTTTTCAATGAAAAGTTATTGTTGTTTCTCCATGTGTATCGAGTAATTTTCTTTACTCTTTCCTCTCATAATGAATTAGTATACATGTGTAAGATATAAAATTGTGTAGAGTGAGAATATATTGTGATGATTTTACTGCTTCTTTTGAGCTGACATTGAACAAACCTTTAGTTCCTTTTAGGCCAATGTGTTTCTTGGAGAAGATTTTTCATGCCTTGAGTTAGTTATGTCTGTTGAACCCCACACCTTGAAAATCAGAGGAATTACCAGAATCCTAAGGAGGAGATATCAACACTTATCGAAGATGAGCCAAATCTTTCATCAAAAGCATGGAACACAACATTCACAATCATCAAATATTTTTTTTGGCGAGTATAAACAGATTTATAATGCTAGAGTAAATTAGCCTTGGGGAATCAACTAGTAGAATGTAAGATTAAGTTATCCACCAACACAAATTTTCTCTTTGTAAAGTTGAGGGCTAAAGAATACCCGTGAAAAACTAATGGTGGGAAGAGCTATTCTCAGTCAGAATACTGAGAATGTGAGATATTTTCAAAGAAAGATGCTGGCTCTTCAAAAGTAGAACAAAAGTTTACAGACCTAGTTTGTAGGAAAAGAGTTTCATCAAGGTTTATGAAACTTGGTTCATCAAATACACCATTTGTTTGTAGCTGGCAAGAAGGAAGTGTCTTCTGGCTAGACGTCTAAAGATCCACCCTCTGGTTCAAAAAGGGGGTGAAGCTAAAAGTGACTTGCATGAGTGTATTTTTGATGAGGAGGAGGATATTGTAATAGATTAGCACTTCGTGTCTCTTTACTTATTGCAATTTTTGTGCCAATGTATTGGTTTTTGTAATGTTATATTTGATTGATGTTGCATTTATATATAGTGACAGTGTGTTTTCCTCTGTAGCATTTCCTTTTCTTTATATAGTTTTTAAATATTATGATAATGTATTTAGTTATACATCTTCGAGATAGTTTGATGTAGCTTTTTACACTTTGTGAAAGTGCATATTTTTTATACTACCTTTTCTAAATGGTACTTCAATTTTTATGCCGCAATGAAACCTTAAATTAGAATATTACAATGTAAGTTGAGAGTTAACCAAAAAAATTGCGGAGTTAGTCAAACAACACTGACCTGTCCTTGGTTGAGCCACTAGAGATGGAAAAAAAAACTCCCTTACAAGGGATGCATAGCCTATTATAGGTTATTTATCGTAACATCCACTCTGCGACCATACCCTGTTATGGAAGAGACAAGGAACTACACCAAGGATTTTTGACCAATCGTTGGCATCAGCTTGATAAATGTAGCATGTAATGAAAGAGATCGAATAAAATACCTCAAAGATGTAAGATCCATCCTAGGTTGTTTATTTAGAGGTGCTCAATGGCATTTATCTGTTATAGAAAAAAGTTGAATGAAATTCACCAATGATGTAAGACCCGTCCTAAGTTATTTAGCATGAGGTGCTCGACAACGTTAAACCTATTTTGAACAAAGTCATTGAAATTTATCAAGGATGTAATACCCATCTTAGGTTTAGTTGAAGGTGCTTGACAACGTTAACATATTATGGATAAAGTTGAATCAAGTCTCCTTGGGACAAAATTAACCCAGCATGAAGTGCTCGAAATTTTTTTTATTTCTCGAGTCATGGGTGTAGGCCAAAATGAACTATAATTTTTCTTGAAAATATTGTTTCTACCAAATTTAAGAATAATATTTGGTAACTTCGTATCTTTGCTTTTAAATTTATTGCCCCTAGTCAGGGCATCATTCACATGAGCCTTCAAAGAAGCATTGATTTTTTTTTGGAGAACGCAATCATAATTATACTTGAACAAAATTTTTTATGTACAAGAGAAAACATAACTTCATTGCTTAAAACAAACCAAGTACATCAAAGTTTGAAAGAAACACAAATGAAGACAAACACATGGATACATGGTGATGACTGAAAACCAATTTCAGACTAAAAAAAATAACTATGGTGGCATGACTATGTCGATCACTAGTAATATTTGTGAAGATTTTCTGCATTTGAACTTTTAGGAAGGGTCTTCCCATTTGAACATTTCAGTTAGAAATATTATAGACTTGATTATTATATGTAAGACCCTTCCTGATTCTCTCACTGTTGCCTTCTGGCATGTTACCCCCCAGTAGAGGCGTTAGGCACATGAGGAATCTTACTTTATATGAATTGGCTTAAATACCCTTACCAAACTAACATTTTGATCTCATATTTGAACTAATAATATGCTTGAGTATAAGAACCATGACTTTAATGGAAGCGATAATATTACTCTTTAGTTCCCACATTCATCATTAATCGATGTGGTCAATTAAGAGTTTCTTTTTTCCATAAGAACAACAATATGTGATGTGTTAAGTGGCATATATTCCATATTAGGTTGGGATTCCCACTTCTATAGTACATGAAGCAGACCCTGATTCCCCCGAGGCTTATACCTCTTTCAATGAGATGATTGAATAGTCTCTGTGGAGTTATTCTTGCGCTTCCCTGCAAGCAACTCAAATTAATTTTGGTATCATTGAGTTTGTTTCGTTGAGCTGGCCCGCATGACTATAAATTTACTCAATTCAAAGTTCTAGATGATCTTTATTTTGAATCAGAACATTTCTTGTTGAAATGTATCGAAGTCCATGTCAATTGCCTCGTGATTCTGCCAAGTAATAAAATCAATTGATGAAGTTTCAATTATCATATATATATATATATATATATATATATATATATATTAGTAAAATTATTGGAAATTTTTTTTATAGTATTTAAAAAAAGGTTTTATTAAGCATCATTTTATGACTTCTTGTATTGTTCTCCTAGTTTGATACTTCTATTCGTCATTTTATTAATCTCGAGTATGACCTCATAGACTTGTGATCTGGGTTGTACTAGCTCGATCTCGATTAATCAATCAAATTTAAGCTTAGATTTATGGTGGCTCGAAATTGATTCGACCCAATCATTTACATTCCTAAATGAAGCCAATGAAATCATATATATAATTTAATTGTATTCATACCCACACAACTCACGCATATTTTTTTAAAAATTTATTTATATTTACATTTTTGTGTTTTTAATTAATAAAAAATATATATTTTATTTAAATACAACGAAAATTAACATTTTATTATTATTATTTTTTAAATGAAGCGCATTAAATAGGGGCCATGCCCTTCATAAACTTTTCTGCTTCCCCGTACAAAAAAGATTAATATAAAAGTCCCTTTACCTTTGTATTTTGTACCGTGCTAAGAAAGCAGAATAAAGATAAGACTACTTTAAATGAATGGAGGAGGTGTCAGTTAAGAGATGTGGTGAGGCAACTGACACATAGCTATTTTAGACATGCCATCAAACATGATTTAATTAGTCTAATTAATCCTGCAGTCAGTGCTAATAAAAAGAGTAGTTAAGCTGGATCAAGATCTATATATAGCCTAGTCCATCAGTATATCCATAGCTCACTCAACCAGAAGCAAAATAAGCATGGCGACTGCAGAGAGCATTACAGTTCCCGACAACGTGGTACAAGAAACCTTAGAAGCTTATGCCATTCTATGGAACCAAACCTTTAGCCATATCAAATCCATGTCTCTAAAATGCGCCGTTGAACTTCACATCCCCGACGCCATCCACCGCCATGGCATGCCGATCACCATTTCCCAACTCCTTTCCTCTCTCTCCATCTCTCAAAACAAATCTCGCTACCTTCGCAGCATCATGCGCGTCCTTTCCCAAGAATGCATCTTTAAATCCCACATCACCCCCTCCGGCGAAGAAACCTTCGACCTCACCCCTGTCTCCCGCCTCCTCCTCACTGCAAGCTCCTTTCCCCACAAACCTAACACCTCCCCTTTTGTTCTCTTAATTCTCAACCACCACTTGGTCGACTCGTATCATCAACTCTCTCGCTGGTTCCATGAATTGGACGCCACCATAACACCTTTTGCGATGGCAAATGGGATTGCAGTCTGGAATCTAGCAAGGGAGCTACAACAGTTTAACGATTTGATTAATAAGGCAATGGAATGTGATTCGAACTTTCTTATGAATGTTATACCTAGTAAGGGATGGTTGCCATTTCAGGGGATTGGGACATTAGTGGATGTTGGAGGTGGCACCGGTTTGATGGCAGCTGCATTGGTGGAGACATTTCCTGGATTGAAATGCATCGTTTTTGATCTACCACATGTCATTGGTATGGCGGAGAGGAAGACAGACAAGATTCAATTTATCGCGGGTGATATGTTTGTCGAAATCCCACATGCCGATGTTGCTCTGCTTAAGGTAATGAGAACTATAAAAATCATCTCATATACTTTCTTTCTTATATTTTATTAAATATATGATTCACTTTGATCTAATATTGTTTCTTATAATTAAATTATTAAATAATATCAATAAATTTAAAAGATAAAATTTATAACACCTGTTGACATGACAAAGTTTTCACTGATATGGCAGCTTTTACTAGCTGTGATAAAATCAACGTAGATTTCAAAATTTTTATTTCCTTAAATGTCAATTTAAAATAATAAATTTTATTAAAATAGAATTTAAAAATTTAGCCGCTGTACAAATAATCATTTTGAAATTTGTTTAATCAAATTGTGAAGTATTTTCATATTATATAGTGGGTATTGCATGATTGGAAAGATGAAGATTGTGTCAAGATACTACAACGTTGCAAGGAAGCAATTCCTCCTAAAGAGAAGGGTGGAAAAGTGATTATAATCGACATGGTGGTTGGTTTGAACTTCAACTCTCAGGCTTCGTTGCAGACACAACTTCTATTTGACTTGCACATGATGACTACTTGCATGGGAAAAGAAAGAGACGAAAGTGAATGGCGCAATCTATTTGTCACCGCAGGTTATAAAGACTACAAGATAACACAATATGTTGATCACCTGAGATCTATTATCGAAGTCTATCCTTGATTAATTGTTATTTGGTTTCAAGTCTTATTATTAGCATATATTACAATGCTTATTATGATTACTTTAACTTCTTTTTCTTTCAAGGTAAGAGTTGAAAGAAAATAATGAAGGATTATGTAGTTTTGGATATGGTTGAGCATTGTGATTGTTGCTATTTTTTTCGAAAAAATCTCATATAAAATTATTAAATAAGTTTGTGATAACATATATGGAGCTATTTACATACTATAGAACTAATCAAGTCTGAAGCAAAATATATTTTTAATCTGACAGAATTTCCATAATAAATTGGATGCAAGTATGTGAAGATAATCGGCAGGTACGAATTATATCTAATAATATTGGTATTCGTGAGTAGTGCAAAGTTATTTGAAATGAATACACGATTGTAATATTTTCATTAATCATTTGCTAAAATTTGCATTTCCTTGAATGTGTGTAGTGTTGAAATATTGTTGACGCGCCGTCAACTAATTCTCATCATCATCTGACATGACTTTCGAGGCATTACACAAATTTCGAGACAATTTTTTAAGTAAGAAATGTTCAAATCTTGATAAAGTGTCATTCAAAGCTTCGGTTTCAACAAACTGATAGTCAAACTGACCAATTTGATGAGACAAACCCCCAATAATATCAAAATCAGTTCAATCCGAGTCAAATCAAGCTCAGATCAAGCCAATAACCCACTTTTGAAAGTTTTTTGGATACATTTGAAAGGTCAAATGGGTGTCGAATCTGACGAGCTAATAGTTGAATTGAGTGACAAATTCAACGAGCCCAATATTGCTCAATTATGCATTGCTAAGACATTCAAAGGTTCATCAAACGACCTCTGATCGAAGGAAGCTCTTCGGACCGTCCGTCAAAATGGTTTATATTCCTGCTTTAATTCCACCCATAACACTATAAATACAGCCTCACCCCTCTCATGAGGGAGGGGGGGGGGGGGCTTGAGGCTTGAAAAGGAACTTGAAACTTTGAGAAGAAACTGAAGTTCAACACCACTCATGCCGCCATCGACTATCGCCGACCGCCATAGAGCACTTTTGCTGTACTCAACCACCGTCGTTAGCGTTCGATCACAGTCTACCACTACTAACCATAATTCGCCAATTGACGTTGTAACTTGGAAAAACTAGTAACAAATTCCAGCCTGTGAGACAAGTTGTTGCAACTGTAATCATCTTTTTATAATAAAACTTTTTTAGTTGAGCATTACTCTTCGTTTTTCTCTTTCCGAGTTTTCCACATAAAAATTTATGGTGTCATTATTAATTGTTTTTTCTTTTATGAGTGTATGTTGAATGTTCGTATCACGTTAAGATGATATTATGCTACTCTATTGTCGCAAATTTTCTAACACACATCAGTTTGGTGGCGCCTGTGGGAAACTGCAATCCCACCACTGATAAACTTATGAGGCTTACTACATGGCCACTAAGTACAATATTCGTGACAACCGAGCATTCCAGTCCAACACCTATTGTTCCAGGGAGCAGTCACAAAGTCATGGGCAACATGCTTCTTCATCTTCCCGCCTTGGAAGGCGTTATCCTGCCAAGTAAGGCGTCTCAGATCCCTCAATTGAAGACCGAATGTGCAGAATCGAGTCTCAACTAGAGATCTTATAGCTCCTACGCAAAGCTCAACAACCACTATCCACAACCGTTGAACAATATTCACTTACCATTAACTCAGAGACCTACGGGAAACACACTACTTAGAGGAACTCGTACCAGCCCCCCTCCCTAAGAAGGAACACTTCCCTTGTCAGATCGTGATGCTAACTCCCAGATACAACAAGTTCCACTCATCCATCTCGCGTAGCTCACCTAACACTGCAACGTGTTGCTGTCTTTCCAGATGATGTCATTTGTAACTATCTACATCGCCTCATCCAGGAAGAGTTCCCCCTAAGGAAAAAGGATTGCTTCCCCACTCACTGTAACATCCATGAATCCTCTGAATTCTCTCCCTTAGCGGATGTAGTCCTCCAACACCCCATCTCAACAGGCTTCAAGCTTCCAAACATCAACACTTATAAAGGGATAACTAACCCTATGAACATATTAATCATTATCGAACCATCAAGCACATTCAACGCTCCTCAGAGTGCTTCTGTGTCAATTGTTTTCGGTCACTCTTAAAGAACGTGCTCGAACACGTATCTACTCTCTGTCAGAGGGCAGTGTAAATACCTTTAACGAGCTTGCCAGACTATTCTTAGAGCAGTTCATGGAAAATTAACGGATCGTCAAGGACTCATCCCATCTCTAGGAAATTCGTCAAAGTGAAGGAGAGTCGCTCAATAATTACTTCAGCTGGTTTTCTGCTGAAGTCCGTCAGAATCCAAGAGTTGATCCAGAGTTACTTAGAGGAGTCTTCCTTGGGGGGCTCGACCCAGACCCTTCTACTCATCAATGATGCGGGAGACAGTCCGTTTTTATGTTAATATGGCGGTTCGTTTTGTACATGGGATAAAAAAGAGATGAAGGTGAATGACACAATCGCTTTGTCATCGCAGGTTATAGAACCTACAAGATAACGAGGTATGTTGATAACTTGAGATCAATTATTAAAGTCTATCCTTAATTAATTATCATTTGATTTTAAGTCTTATTATTATTATTATTATTATTATTATTATTATGGGGCTTGTTATGATTGCTTTAACTTTTTTTCTTTCATGATAAGAGCTAAATCAAATAATGAAGGATTATGTACTTTCGGTTATGCCTGAGCAGTGTGATTGTCTCTATTATTCTCTAGATAACCCCATATTAAATTATTAAAAAGTTTACTGGATAAAATATATGAATCTATAAGAATTATACACTACATAACTGATGAAATCTACAAGCAAATATACTTTTATTCTGAAAAAAAAAGAATTTGCATAATAAATTACATGCAAGTATTTTAAGATAATTGACAAATAATCATTAAATTTAATTGATACGTCATCAATAAGTTTCAAACATCTAGCACGAATCTTGAGGCATGAGAAGGGCCTCAAGATAACGTTTTGAGCAAGAAATATTTAAATTTTGACTAAAAGTCATACAGAACTTTGATTTCAGTAAACTTATAATCAAATTGACCGGTGAGTTGTAATAACGTCTGTAGGCCACATATCTCAGAGTTGAAAGTTGCATGTGCTATGAGTTATGTAGATTGTAGTTAATCACATAAGTTGTAGTGGTGAGCTACAATAAAATTCGTAGGCCACAGAGGTTGAGTTGGGAGCTCCATGAGCTGTGAGCCGCATAGAATGTAGTTGTTCATATAGTTCATAGTGGTGAGTTGCACTAATATCTATCGGCCATAGAGGCCGGACTTAGGAGAGACATGAGTTGTGGACCAAACAGATCATAATTGGTCACCTAAGCTGTAATGAGAGCTGGGAAAATGTCCATAACCCATAGAAGCCAGAGTTGCCAGATGCATGAGCTATGAATCACATAGGCTGTATTTCGTCACATATGTCATAGTGTTGAGCAACAATAACTCGAAATTGATTCGACTCACCCATTTACATTCCTAAATGAAGCCAATGAAATCATATAAATAATTTAATTGTATTCACACCCACACAATTCACGCATATTTTTTTCTAAATTTTTTTTATATTTACATTTTTGTTTATTTCATTAATAAAATATATATATTTTTAATTAAAATACACCGAAAAATAACATTTTATTATTTTGTTTTTAAAATGAAGCGCATTTAATAGGGGCCATCCCCTTTACAAACTTTTCTGATTCCCCATACAAAAAAGATTAATATAAAAGTCCCTTTACCTTTGTATTTTGTACCGAACCCTAAACTTTAACTGACACATAAATGAATGGAGGAGGTGTGAGTTAAGGGATGTGGTGAGGCAACTGACACATAGCTATTTTAGACATGCCATTAAACTTGATTTAATTAGTCTAATTAATCCTGCAGTCAGTGCTAATAAAAAGAGTAGTTAAGCTTGGGTCCGTCTCGTTGAGTTGGTCCGTCTGACAATACCTAATAATTTAGTTGTATTGTTTTATAATGTGGCTATATTTATCTCTTTACTTTAGTGGAAGTGTCTAAATATCACCCTAAACATTAGATTGAAAATTCTTACATTAAAATTAATCTCATTGTGTTATAAAATGAACTAAAGTTATGTTGAAATTAATGCAAATACTGACGCTCCGAGAGCAATAGATTCATTCCACGAAGCAATATCATCCTCTAACTGTTAAGGAAGGTGGAGACCCGGTCCACTTCCTATTACGACAGATTCTTTGATAAATTGATTCTAATTTATCTGCTCTTAATTCTTTTCCTTATGCATTTTATTCCCTGCCATAGCTTGATGATTCCCAATCTTTATTTAAAGCAGTTGTCTTCTATTGACAGGAAGAATTAAGGAAAACTTAATTAATTAAGTTTTACCAGACTAATTTCCTGCCCCTCCTGTTATAGAGAAAAAGGCAATGAATTTGATAGCTTGCCTTAATGAGTTTTATATGGGTCATTAAAGCATGATTCCATGGAATCATGAAATTAAGGGCTACCAAAATAAGCTAGATACTGTGAA
>NEWO01000004.1:1639362-1653414 GCA_003013225.1 Phalaenopsis aphrodite
CAGCAATAATATTCGTAGGCTATAGTGGCCGAAGTTATAAGCTACATGAGTTGTGGACTACCTAGATCGTAGTTGGCATATAGGTCATAATGATGAGTTGTGGTATTGTTTGAGAGCCATAGAGGTCAAAGTTGGGAGTTGCATGAGTCGCGGATCATGTTTGTTATAGTTGATCACGTAGATTGTAATGGTGAGCAGCAATAACATTTATAAGCCAAAAAGGATAGAGTTGGGAGCTACGTGAGCGGTGAGCCACATAGGTCGTAGTGTTGAGTCACAATAACTTTTGTAGACAATAGAGGTAGGAGTACCACATGAGTTGTGGACCACGTAGATCATAGGTTTCATGTAGGCCATATTGAAGAACTGTGAAGAGAGAACTTCAGGGGTCCAAAGAAAGTCATTGTAATTTGAGCATGACAATTGTAAGCAGTTGTTATAGGAAGTCATCGTGGAATTCTTGATATCGTGTTAGTCATGATCCCCATATTAGGAGCATGGCATTACATCGCATGCAGAGTCTGTAGTTAAAACATCTTCGGGGTGTATCATTACACCATAGTCAGGGTATATCTTTACATCATTTTTATGGTGCAATGTTGCACCATCTTAGAGGTGCACCATTACATTGTATTCGGAGTGTATCATTGCACAGTGTTCACGATGATGCCCTGCTCTATAGGGTGCCCTGTTCGTTACTCCGCAACGTACTGCGTGACTCCGCAAAGGGCCTTGATGAGTATGGATCAATCGACGGTTGTCAAAAGTCGCCAACTGGTGGTGATCGGCAATGATTTGCAACTAAGGAGGCAGTTGGTGGTCTTCAAATTTAGAGCAATGCTGAGATTCTCATCCTTTTCTCGATCTGTAAGTTATTATTTGTTAGAAGATTCACAATGATAGAGTAATAATTTAATATCTTAGCTTTAGATTATGATTTGACACACACACACAATTAAAAGAGAAATAAATAAAAAGGAGATACTTCAAATTTTTACATGAAAATTTCTTGAAAGGGAAAAAATCAAAGGGTCTAACCCATTTGGAATAATCCATCATATAATTGTAAGTATTTTTTAATTAGAGAATATGAAATTACAATATTGATGTACAACTGTACAACACTAATAAGTCATTATCTCGCTAAGTGGGGTAGGCCACATTAATCTTTTTTTTCTTCATCGTATCATATCAAGTGTCATATTTTAAATTTAACTCTAATAAATTAAGATCTTTTGTTATACAACTTGTCCAAGTCTTTATAGCTAACATTCGTTAAATCTAAAGCATCAACTATCTTAATCGGATAATCAGATGGTTAATGAATAATGCGAACAAACCATCAGAGACGACTCTAATTTTGTTCGCCGCTGAAGCTACATCAACATTTTCACGGATACATTTGTTTTACATTTGTAGTTCAGTAATAATAGATGTAATGAGCCACAAAAACTATAATTGATTACATGAAGGCAGTAGACCATTATGAATGTTGTTGACGATGATTATAAAGTCACTTTGTCATAAATGTTGTAGTTGAAACTCGTGGTAATAGTTGGCCATGTAGGTCATAGATAGTTGTTTCAAAAACATTGGTTGGCCATAAAGAATGTACTATGAAGTTAAAGAAGCTATGAGCCACGTAAGTCGTAGCTGGTCACATTGGTCATAGTGATGAGTCGTAATAACGTCTATATGTTATGCAGGTCGAATTGGAAGATTGAGTTGTGAACCACCTAGATTGTAGTTGGTCACATGGACCACAGCAGAGAGTTGTACTGAGAAAAATTCATTTGTACGAATAAATTCAAGTATTCTGAGTACAATGGTTGGAAGCAATTATTGTAATGATTCATCATTAGATCCTTTATTTGGTTTTATTCAAAATATTATTTTGAAAGTATGTTGTTGCATTGTCTTCGGGGTGCATCTTTGTACTGTATTTCGACGGTGTTGTTACACTCTTCGGGGTGCATCAGGGCACTGTCTTGCAAGTGCATCATAACACCAACTTCAGGATGAATTGTAACACATAGTTCAGAATGATACACTGCTCTAAAAGGTGATTCTTTACGTTGCAACATATGTTGTGACTCCATAAGAGGTTTTGCTGCAACGAGCAAGGGTAGTCAACAATGATTGGAGATAGTCGATAGCTACAGAGGCAGGAAGATTTCACCATGCCTTTGAATCCATAAAAACGCTCAAAATCTCCACGTGTTCTTCATGTTCCAGCTCTCGATCATTGTCTCAATGAGCTGGTCAATCCGACAATACCTAATAATTTAGTGGAAAAGTTCTATAATTTGCCTATATTTATCTCTTTAATTTAGTGAAGTTGTCTAATAATTTAGTTATCTTAATAGATATCACGTGGGACATTAGATTGAAAATTCTTATATTAAAATTAATCTCATTGTATTATAAAATGAACAAAAATTATGTTGAAATTAATACAAATGCTAACACTCCGAGAGTCATAGATTCAATCCACGAAGCAATATCATCCTCTAACAATCTAAATAACCATAAAATAACATCTTTATAATTAATATATTAGTCAATGTCTGATAAATTAATTATATTATCTAACTCTTCAATGATTCGCTTTTTTACCATTGCAGATTAATTTAATTGTATTAAAAGATATGGCATGAATCACATGGTGTATTAATTAAAGACAATTGCAGTAAAACTAATCACATCCTAATACAAAACTTATTTAAAATATATTTATTAATTCTCCTAGTACGTAAGTCCCTAAATGCATCATGACATAATTGAAATGACAACAAAAAAGACAGGTAGATATTCTAGACACGCCATTAAATGTCACTTAATTAGTCTAATTAATAGTAGATATATAGGTAAATGATATGATAATTGATAAACCTGATTTAATTAGTCTAATTAATCTTGCTGTCAGTACAAATAAAAAGAATAATTAAGCTGGATCAAGATCTATATATAGCCTAGTTCATGAGCAACATATCCATAGCTCACCAAACCAGAGGCAAACTAAGCATGGCAACAGAGGCTAGCTTTAAAGTTCCCGACTCCGACCTGCAAGAAATCTTAGAAGCTCAAGCCATTCTATGGAACCAAACCTTTAGCTACATCAAATCCATGTCCCTAAAATGTGCCATTGAACTTCACATCCCCGACGCCATCCACCGCCATGACATGCCGACCACTATTTCCCAACTCCTTTCCTCTCTCTCCATCGCTCAAGACAAATCTCGCTACCTTCGCAGCATCATGCGCGTCCTTTCCCAAGAATGTATCTTTAAATCCCACATCACCCCCTCCGGCGAAGAAACCTTCGACCTCACCCCCGTCTCTCGCCTCCTCACCACAACCTCCTTTCCCCACAACCATAACGCCTCCCCCTTTGTTCTCCTAATCCTCAACCACCACTTTGTCAACTCATATCATCAACTCTCCCACTGGTTCCATAAACCATATGCCACCACAACACCTTTTGCGATGGCAAACGGAAAGGAGTTTTGGAATCTAGCAAGAGAGCTACCGCAGTTTAGTGATTTGATTAATAAGGCAATGGAATGTGATTCCAACTTTCTTATGAATGTTATGGCGAGTACTAGAGAGGGGCCATTTCAGGGGATTGGGACATTAGTAGATGTTGGAGGTGGCACTGGTTTGATGGCAACTGCATTGGTGGAGGCATTTCCTGGGTTGAAATGCATTGTTTTTGACCTACCACATGTCATTGGTATGACTGAGAAGAAGACAAACATGGTTCAATTTGTCGCCGGTGATATGTTTGTCGAGGTCCCCAATGCCGATGTTGTTCTACTTAAGGTCAAGTGAACTACAAAAATCATCTCATATATTTTCTTTCTTATATTATATATTTTCTTTCTTATATTATATATTTTCTTTACATCCATGCATTTATGTACTTAAATATCTAACATCTTTATCCTTGGGTTATAGGTATAACACACCCACATCCAAAATAAAAAATATCACATTAACATTCTTTTTAATGTAAAATATTAATTTTTCATGTATGGATTTATGCCATCAATGTGTTAAAAATGTACATATCAAACTTTAAAGTTAGTTGCATGTGAATACACATAGACTGTGTATGATATGTATGTACTTTTTCCTAATATAATCAAACAATTAAGGGCAAAATTTTTAAAATAGCATATTTTTTTTAATTTCTTATTTTAAATCTACAAAGTTGCCGTGTCAGCGTGACGCGCCGACTTTGCCTCATCAATATGTAAAATTGTCAATTTCAAAAAAAAAATTTAAGTGCCAATTTAAAATAATAAATTTAAAAAATTTAGCCATCATTAAATCGTACAATAAATATTTAGGCATTCAAAAATATAATCTTGTGAGAGTAGGTTTTTTTACATGGTTTTACAAATACATAATAAAATTTGGAATGAAATTTAGCCTTATTGCACATGCTTGGGATATAGATAATCATTATGAAATTTGTTTAATCAAATTGTGAAGTATTTTCATATTATATAGTGGATATTGCATGATTGGAAAGATGAAGATTGTGTCAAGATACTACAACGTTGCAAGGAAGCAATTCCTCCTAAAGAGAAGGGTGGAAAAGTGATTATAATCGACATGGTGGTCGGTTTAACCTTCAACTCTCACACTTCATTGCAGACACAATTTCTATTTGACTTGCAAATGATGGCTTTGTGCATGGGAAAAGAAAGAGATGAAAGTGAATGGCGCAATCTATTTGTCACTGCAGGTTATAAAGGCTACAAAATAACACCATATGTTGATCACCTGAGATCTATTATTGAAGTCTATCCTTAATTAATTATTACTTGATTTCAAATCTTATTATTAGTATATATTATGGTGCTTATTAAGATTACTTTAACTTTTTTTCTTTCATGATAAGTGTTTAGGCAAGCAATGAAGGATTATGTACTTTTGGCTATGGATGAGCATTGTGGTTGTTGCTGTTACTTTCTAAATAATCCCATATTGAATTATTAAAAAGTTTATAGGTTAAAATATATGTTGATATAACAATTACATACTAAAGAGCTAATGAAGTCTAAAGCAAAATAAACATTTAATCTAAGAAAAAATTTACATAAAAATTGGATGCAAGTATTTCAAGATAATTGATGGATGCGAATTATATTTAGTAATATTTCAATTTCCTGACTAATGCAAAATTATTTGAAATGAAGATCATGATTGTAACATTTTCATTAAGTATTTGCTACAATTTGCATTTCCTTGAATGTGTGTAGTGCTGCAATATAGTAATATAGTAATATATATATATAATCTAGTGTTCGATATTTTGGCCCTCATAATATTGTGTTAGTTTTGATTTTATTTTATTAAATTATTATGTTGTGTCGGTTCTAATAATTTTGGTTTAATATAATTGAAATGATATTATTTAATACATGTTGCATTAGTTCATTAAAATATTGATAGATACCATATTTATAAGCCCAATATGTATTTTCAAAAGTGATAAATATGTTGGTTATGATAATGTTTTCCATGTTCGGGTGTTTTTTTGTTGATTGTCTTAATATTGATGATTACAATTTCGATTACGATTATGATTATATTATTTGATGAATGTTATATAAATTAATAGTAATTCTAATTAATGTTTGATTATTAAACATTCAAGCATTTGAAATGTAATTATGCAGATGATAGGCAGTAATCTATTAATTATTAGGTTTTTAAGCTTTGTGAAGTGATCATAGCAACTAATATTTCATTGAATACATTTGTGACCAATGACAACTGCATACCCGAATAGCCCCATTTGCGAGAGACAAATCAGCTATAAATGATTTGCTTCTAATGTAGTGTTTCTAATGCATCTAATGTAACACGTAATATGTAAAATAGACATGAAAAAAATAAATAGTTATTCACATATCACAAATCATTTTCTTTGCTAAATATATTTGGCAATGACAGAATTAAAAAGTTAAATGATAAAAAATAGTGAAAGTAATCAGAAAAATTAAGCAAGAATTTAGAACTATCTAAAAGTAATACGCAAGTATAATTTAATTTTCATAAATTAAGTTTTCAGTCTAAGTTTGAACAAACTAAAAGCACCAATTAAGTCAATAACAAATTATGAGAAGTAAAATTACCGAAAATAAGAAAAATAATGCATTACACGAATACAAGACACCTTCCTTGGAAATCAGGGTTATAAATAAACCATGTTGAGCTAAACAAAAGCTTGCTGAGTATGAGCTCATTTGTCAAAATTGAGTATGAGCTCCATTCAAGTATTTGTAGTAGTGTGCAAGCTAGATTTGACTAAAGTTATGGATGTTTCACCTTGATTTGATCTCGACTTATTGCATAATCAGACTATTATTCTTGAGCCTATTGAAAAACACCATTTTCAAGCAAGTTATTAGCTATTTGAGTAAGTTTTATTAAATCTATTACTGAGCAAACTCTCAAGCTTAAAAAAAAAAATTAATTAAATGAACTACTAAATATATAAGTTTTTCAATGAACATTTATGTGTCATCAACAAATTTTTATCATCATCCATGAATCCCCATGCATTTTGAGCAAGAGACGTTCAAAATTCAAATTCAAGGTCATACAAGCTTTGATTTTAACATATTTATAGTCAAATCGAGCACTTAGACAAGACAAACCCAATGGCGCCAAAAATAAACTAATCCAAGTCCAAATAAGCCCCAGATAAAATACATAGAAGTATATTTAGCATCAATATAGAGTGTCAAACGATCACAAAATTTAGCATGGTTATAGTCAAATCAAGTCTCGCAATGAAAAGAAGCCAACAAGCCCAAGATCATTCAAGCTTAAGGTCTTCAATGCACTTAAATGTCGAAAAATTACATATGATCAAGGGAATCAAAATGGATAGTCTCATATAATGTTTTGAGAATCTAACAAAATTTACTAAAATTTCTCTTTCAAAAATTATGAATAGACGCTCATTCTTTACTCAATGAGGCAGAGAAAAGATAAGAAAATGAGTTGACTACTAAAACCTAACTCTTAGAGTCCAATGATTGTCGTCTGCCAACAGAGCTCACCGCCAACCACTAAAGATCACGGTCGACTATAAGCAGTATCTATTACAGTCAACTATAATTGTTGCAGTCATCAAATACAACATTTGTAGTCAACTACAACTACTGTAGTCACTAACTATAATTACTGTAGTCCCAACTACTCCTATAAGATTGTATTTGTGGTGTTATTTCACAGTTGTAGATTCAACATAATTTTGTAATCCCAAATCCTTAATTCTAGAGAAAAGTGAACCTTTGTGTTTTCCATTTTTTAAAGGGATAACTTTAACTAGGCAAGACATCATGATTTTTTCCCTTTCAATTAGTTTTCCATATAAACATTTTGGGTATGTCTTATAATTTTATCTATGTGTTTGCTAGGAAATTATACAAAAGCTTAGANTTGCTAGGAAATTATACAAAAGCTTAGATTTAAGATTATTTTTACCAGTTTCTGCGTCCCCCTTTTCCCATTTTTGCTTGGAGCTCCGGCAAGGCTCTAAGTTGCCGCATTGCCTTTGTATTAGTCTTGCCGAGCAAGGATGTATCAGATGACATCATGAACCTCCAAATCTGTGAAACCAACCACACCAACACCAAATATTAGTCCCGAGCTAACTTGGAAGAAGGAAATTTCAGGTAAACTTCGGATACAGCAACGAATGGATTTATATTATGGCAGCTTATCAAGATAAATATGACCTAACAGCATTTAGATAGCATCAAAATCATGAATTAATGGAAAACTAAAAATTGAGAAAGACGGAGACTGGGCACCAGGTATCACCATGGAAACTCCACGTGAAAACAGTTCGTTTAAGTTCTTATTACAATGCTAACTTTGTTAATAGGTTTCAGTGATATGTATGTAAATATGAATGTTTAGCTGTTAGATATGTATATAAAATAGATTTATGTGGTATGTATGTAAATGCTATGAAGATAAAAATAGAAGCATGCAAATATATGACAATGCCACAAAATAACTTTCTTATAAACACTCTAAAATACCAAAATCATAAAATACTAATGGCCAACAAGATAATCAAAACTACAACAAATTTCTCCGTCATTTATAGCTGGCCCATCTAAATATGATATTTTACAATTAGCATTTTAGAAAACTTACATGATTTCATTTTTAAAATCTTAAAATTTAAAACTTTGGAATTTGCTAGAGAATGGATATTCAGTATTCACCACTTTCTTTTCTATAAACAATATTTCATTTGTTAAACATTCTGATTTGTAATTTAAAAAGGATTTAGTTATATGAATTAAATTTAAAATCATTACGATAATTTATTCTATTTTTAGGCCAAAAGAGTTAAGTTTCATTGCTAGTTTGCAAACCAATAAAAAATATTTGAAATCTCTTGCTGCTTTGTTTAGAGAAATAGGAAAGACAGGTGCAATGACAAGCAATGAATCAATCCTATGAAGAGAAAGAAGAATGAAGCAGCAATTGAAGAAGAGAACAAAGATTCAGACATAGCCTTACTAGTCTAAGTAGAAAAAAAAGAAGACTTATCACTACGTTGACAAAGATGAGATAAATGATTTATTAAATTAGGAGTCGGATATCACAGTTGATGAACTAATTAAAGAGTTAGAAAAATCGATAAAGAGGCATATTGGCTCCAAAAACAAATCAAAATCCTTAAATTGCCACATTAATTTTTAAGAGAACGACAATAAAATTTTCAAGCATGATAGTGATGACTTACATGACAAATAAGATTTAAGTTCTATGATTGCGTATAAAGATGAAAAGATTTGGGCAGAGATTAGCGGCATAGCCACTATGTCAAATTAACATTATAACAATTTGGGTGGGTTCTCTAACTGAAGTGAAAATATAATCGCAAGAAGATTCAAGAACACAAGAGATTTACGAGGTTCAGGAATGTGCTTAAGTCCTCGGGAGCAGAGTGACAGTTCCTATTCCAGAAGTGAAAATCGGTTCCCATAGGGTAACAAACACTTTTGATTACCTGCACTAAGGTACGTCATACTCGCATGCCATTCTTAACAACACCTACTCTAATTGCCATACTTAATCGTGACGACACATTAGGTTAATCACATACAAAAACTTTGCAAAAATATTTTACAGCTTCCTAGTCTGGTTAATTACCGTTCTACAGAAGTGAACACCTACCGTTCATGTAAGAGACGGTTGTAAATTGATCTGTGACAACTTAGTCTTGATTCTCCGTCTCCGGTTACAAACACAAACTAATAACGCAAGATTAATCAGTGTCAAGCCTAGTAAATAAGTTCACATCAAGCAGAGTAGATCAATTTTCTATTGGATTTCAATTTTCAATTCAAATTTAAAATTCTAGCTGAGACAAGCTAGCATTTTAATAACTCAAAAAAAATACCAAAATACCAATTTATTTAAGATGATCGCAATAGATTTTGAATTAATTTGTTAATGCACGAACATGCTTACATTCCGATGCACCAGCGGCGTCAGCGTACCTAATTTGAACAGAATGTAATCATATGGGTAATGAAAACATGAATAGTGCGAACAGGCTTAACTTCTTCAATGGTTTCGGGTGGTAGGAGCAAAGCGAGCGGAGGAGAAATATGTAGTTTCGTTGGTCTCTCAACGCCTCGATCTCGTCGTCGCCTTTCCCGCTAGCTCTAAAAATGACTTTGTCCCGAGGTTCAATGACAGAGGCAATGGTTTTGGACAAAATCGAAAGAGGGGGAGAGACATAAGCCAAGGTTTCAGGGAAAAAATTTGCGTGCAATAGACGTATGCAGCGCTGCGTACGATATTGGGGTTATACCGAGGGTACAAGAGGGTTACATCCGCGGTATAACCCCTTGTAACCTCCCTGTAACTTGCTGTAACCTATCTGTACCCCAAAATAAGTTTCGCGCTTCTGTTATCATATATTAAGATGTTACACGTAAGTTACAAGGAGGCTACAGAGAGGTTACAAGAGCTTATACCTTGGATGTAACCCCCTTGTACCCTCGGTATACCCCAATATCGCACGCAGCGCTGCGTACGTCTATCGCACACAAATTTTTTCCAGGTTTCAGGCAGGCGGAGAGGAAAGGATGGGAAGAAGGGCAACAATCTATGTCGGCGAGGGTTACGTACTTACGGCAGCGTATGTACCTTATGCGCTTTTATTTTCATATATTTGTAAATTATAGGGGTATAAACCCAATATAATACTCAGTGCCCTCGCTCTAACCTAACTTACGTACGCAGCGCTGCGTACTTGTTACTTAACGCAAATTTTTCTCCTCGCTAGGAGAGGAATTGATATTTACACTATTAATTTAAATTTACTTAAGTTAATTTTGTTAATTAATTGATTAAAATTAAAAATTGGTTAAAAATTTACGGAATTACAAATTAACAATTATACAATGCATATCAAATTTTTTTCTTATTATTTAAGAAATTATAAGTAATTTTTAAACATAATTAATAACTAAATAATTATTAATTTATAAATATTAAATAATTGCTTGATAAAAAAAATTTGTTTCATATAATTTTTATTAAAAAAATTAATTGTTTAGTGAATAATTAATTATTAATTAGTTAGATCAAATTGATCAAATCATATACCTAGTCACCTAGTGTCGGCCGACAGAAAAAAATGATGTGTTTCGAGTGAGGGGGAAGAAATGTGAAATAACATTATTGTATATAGGGTTGTAAACAAGTCGAGCTTAAGCGAGCTCGTGTTCGGTTTGCTCGAAATTGCCCGTGTTCGAAATCGGCTCGAAATTGCTCGTGTTCAAATTAGATATTCGTGTTCGTGTTCGGCTCGAAATTGATTCGTTAAAATTAAATTGTAAAAAATGAATGTAGAGTGTTGGATTCGAACCTGGATCTAATATATGCAAAATAAAACACATAACCATGTTACCACATGAGCTATTACGATTTAAACTTACATATAAATATACAAAATATATTATTATATAAATAATATATGTAATATATTATTATATAAATTCTTTATTTCGAACTAAAACAAGTCGAACACGAGCGAACAAAGAGTTGTTCGTGTTCAGCTCGTTTATAATTCGAGCCTTAAAAACATGTTCGTGTTCAGCCAGTTTCCTTAACAAACGAGCCCAATACGAGCTACACAGCGAGCCAAACACGAGTTGGTCTCGAACAACTGACAGCCCTAATTTTATACCCTACATCTACAACAGTACTTTTAAATACTAATAACACAGTTTTTTTACATATTGCCATTGTATGTCCTTTTCACAACACTTTTAAATAGTGTCATCAGATAAGCATTGCAAAAAAATATTTTCTTAGCTGTGGCTTGAGGCGCATGAATCCAGAAAAATGGGTGTCCAGTCATCGTTGAACTCGTCACATGCTTGTGATGCAAGTTATTGAATTGATTTTTGAATACTACGTTGAGTCGGAGAGATCACAATAGATTTGGGTCCATTTCTATGTCGTTGGATTAAGTTCAAATTCATGTTTAATTGAATTATATTTAAATTTAATTTTTTGTATTATTTGAGCCAAAACAAGCCTCTTTGAATTCAACCCAAGCCCAAAGTCAGACCAAGATCAACCACCAAAGGACACTAGGAAGGAACATATGTCGAGATAGGGGAAAGGTGATCGGGAGAGCGTTGACCAAAAATGATGTCAACATTATAATTTTTTTGTAGGACGATTGCCAGAGACTGAAGGAGGCTCGGAGTCGGTGCTTACGAGTTCCTAACTCTGGTGGTGATCAGTGGACTATAAGCATTACGAGACATGCATATGATGCACAGCGCCACTTTTTTGGGTAGAGCTCTACATCTATCAGGGACAATGAAGTTCGTAGATAGGTCTCAAATTTCACTAAAGATAAAGAGACTCGAGTTGCCACTTAGTTCATTTAAATGGAGGTGAGAATGAAAATGGAATTAGAGATGATTCAAAGTGAGGATCATCGGAGAGGGAATCATCCTTTGGAGGTGGAAGAGGAGCATGAGAATGAAAATGAGAAGTCCAGAGGAGAATGAGGAGACCGATGAGAAGTAGGATTGCATTTCTTTCATTTATTGTTATGAGATATTTAAGTACTAATTATATATTTTTTTATGCACACGTTATTTCATTTTATATTTATTCAATAAATTATGATTGCATTTATTTTCACTTTGTGGTTCTCTTTATATGGTTCTAGTTTAGTAGCTATGTGGATAGGTAAATTAGATTGTGTGATGTATATGCCATAAGTTTTTGTAAAGCAATTAGAGGTGTGGAAATTCTATTGAAAAGAATGAGGTTTTCTATATTTTTAGGTATAACTTTCTGACGGCCAAACAATGGCCTTACGATGGGCTATCGATTTTTGCTAACAAACAAGTCATGACCATTGAATCCTAAACCAATGGTAAAATGATAGGAAGCCATGATATGCATGAACCAACAGGTATGCCACCACCAAAAACTATATCGATGGGATGATGTCTGTTGAAATGCTGTAAAAAAAGGTAAGTTCGTCGAAATATCGTCAGAAGATGACTTTCCAACCATCATAAAGGTGGCGGTCATATACATATCAAAATGTTGATATTTATGATGTACTGAGACCGCCAGAAATCAGCTAAAATCATTTAGTGCAAAAAAAGGCCGAACAATGGGCATGCCTAACAATATGAAACTAAATTATTAGTTATAAAAAAAAATTGAATGGTCAGAGCTATTTTCCAACCAACCTTCACCTCCTAATCTAAATAAGATATTGCCAACTTAGCTTTCATTATTAATTTACATCAATGGTGTATATATTATCAAAGATATTGGGACATCTGCCAATAATTAGGCGCATATCAACTATGTTGGCCAGTATAATTGAATGGTTGACATGGTTTATTAATGTACACTTTTCACTTTAGGCAAGCCAGACTTGCTTTGTTCTAAATAAGCTTGTAACCTAACTGATTTTATTTTATTCCTACACTTTGGCAAATGAGATATGACATACAAATTTAGAATGAACTTCAGATTTACTAGATTTACTCTGAGTTCAGTGTAATAAAAATTTGACTCATCATGGACGCATTGAACTCATCCTAAATAAACTAAATGATTTTTAAATTTGTTCTAACCAATAATTTGCTCAAATGGTGGCCCCATGAATGCATGGGTGGTCCATTTCTATATTCAAAATTTTATATGAAACTTATTGAATAGGAGCGAGCTTTTTTATAAACATTTCGGATTACCATTACAAAAAAAAATTTAAATACAAGTTCATAAATTTGTCCTGCGCGGTACAGAACAATGCAAATTACTTAATTAAAGGGAGGTGTAAGTCAAGGATGTGGTGAGGTAACTGACAAGTCATCAAGATACTTTAGACATGCCATTAAACTTGATTTAATTAGCCTAATTAACCTTGCAATCAGTGCTAATAAAGAGTAATTAAGCTGGATCAAGATCTATATATAGCCTAGTCCATCAATATATCCATAGCTCACTCAAATAGAAGCAAATTAAGAATGGCGACTGTGGTGAGCACTAAAGTTCCCGACAACGCGATCCAAGAAACCTTAGAAGCTCATGCCATTCTATGGAACCAAACCTTTAGCTACATCAAATCCATGTCTCTAAAATGCGCCATTGAACTTCACATCCCCGACACCATCCACCGCCATGGCATGCCGACCACCATTTCCCAACTTCTTGCCTCTCTTTCCATCTCTCAAGACAAATTTCACTACCTTCGCAGCACCATGCGCGTCCTTTCCCAAGAATGCATCTTTAAATCCAACATCACCCCCTCCGGCGAAGAAACCTTTGACCTCACCCCTGTCTCCCGCCTCCTCCTCACTGCAAGCTCCTTTCCCCACAACTCTAACACCTCCCCTTTAGTTCTCCTAAGTCTCAACCACCGCATTGTCGACTCGCATCATCAACTCTCTCGTTGGTTCCATGAACCGGATGCCACCATAACGCCTTTTGCGATGACAAACGGGAAGG
>NEWO01000004.1:1654264-1695034 GCA_003013225.1 Phalaenopsis aphrodite
TTTTATTTAAAAAAGATTTTTTAGTACAAATTTACAAGTTTTTTAATTAAATTAAAAAATAAATTAAATAATTTAAAAAAACATTCAAAACATTTAGAAATAATTATCTTGAGTGTTATTAAAAATAGTTAAATATGTAACAATGGTACTAAAAATACATATATATTTTAAATTGTTCAAAATTTAAAACATGTAAAAAATGCACAAATTTTTTTAAAAAAATAAGCAAAAAAAAAAACAAAGAGACCCCAAACAAATTCTCTGGAGTTATTTAGGATGAATATTGTTTTTATTTTTTAAACATATTTTTTTGGTGCTTTTTTATGTATTTTTATTCTTTATTTCTAAAAATACAATACACTCAAAATAATTTTTATATGTTTTGAATTTTTGTAAAAACAATCATATATTTAATCAATTATGTGAAACATATTTTATTTTAAATCAAAATAAAATAAATAAAATAAACTAAAAAAAAATTTACAATATCGTCACGTCATTAGTGACTTCGCCTGCATACATAGCAAATTTGTCACTTACTTGGCAACTTTTACCGACTAATTTGATAAAATCGTCGTCGATTTCAAAAAAATTATTTTTTCAAGTGACAAATTAAAATAATAAATTTTAAAAAATATATAATTTTAAAAATTTAGCCACTTTTAAATCATATCATTAAATATTTAGGCATCCAAAAATATAATCATGTGAGAGTAGGATTTTTCATGATTTTACCAATACAGAATAACATTTAGTCCTATTGCACGTGCTTGGGATATAGATAAACATTATAAACTTTGTTTAATCAAATTGTGATGTATTTTCATATTATATAGTGGATATTGCATGATTGGAATGATGAAGATTGCGTCAAGATACTACAACGTTGCAAAGAAGCAATCCCTCCTAAAGAGAAGGGTGGAAAAGTGATTATAATTGACATAGTGGTTGGTTTGAGCTTCAACTCTCATACTTCATTGCAGACACAACATCTCTATGACTTGTATATGTTGGCTTTGTTCATGGGAAAAGAAAGAGATGAAAGTGAATGGCGGAATCTATTTGTCGCTGCAGGTTATAGTGACTACAAGATAACACCATATGTTGATCACATGAGATCTATTATCGAAGTCTTTCCTTGATTAATTATTAATTGGCTTCAAGTCTTATTATTAGTATATATTACGGAGCTTATTATGATTACTTTACTTTTTTCTTTCATGATATGAATTAAAGCAAGTAGTGAAGGATTATGTACCTTCGGCTATGGTCGAGCATTGTGATTGTTGCTATTATTTTCTAACTAATCCCATATTGATTTATTAAAAAGTTTATAGGATAAAGAATATGAAGCTATAAGAATTACATACTAAAGAGCTAATGAAGTCTAAAGCACAATATATTTTTAATCTAAGAAAGGAATTTGCAAAATAAATTGGATGCAAGTATTTAAAGATAATTAGCTGATATTATATTCAATAATACTGGTATTTCTGACCAACGCAAAATTATATGAAATGAAGACCATGATTGTAATGTTTTCATTAGGTATTTGCTACAATTTGCATTTCCTTGAATGTGTGTAGTGCCGAAATATAGTAATATAGATATATATATATATATATATATATATATATATATATATATATATATATATATATATATATATATATATATATATATATATATATATATATATAATCTAGTGTTTGATATGTTGGCTCTCATAATATTGTGTTAGCTTTGATTTTGTTTTTAATTATTATGTTGTGCCAGTTCTAATAATTTTAGTTTAATATAATTGAAATGATATTATTTAATATATGTTACATTAGTTCATTTAAATATTGATAAATATTATATTTATAAGACCAATATGTGTTTTGACAAGTGATAAATATGTTGGTTAGATAAAGTTTTGCTTATTTTGATATTGTTGTGTTGATTCTGTTAATATTGACAAATTACAATTTTGATTATGGTAATGATTATATTATTTGATGAATGTTATATCAATTCATAGTAATACTAATGAATGTTTGATAGTTAGATATTCAAGTACTGGAAATGTGATTATGTAAATGATAGACAGTTAAAAAATATCTAGTAATTAATAGGTTTTTAAAACTCTTTGTGAAGTGATCATATCAACTAATATTTAATTGAATAAATTTGTGACCAATGACTACTAATGTATATTCAAATACACAACAACATATGTAAAACCCATTAACCAACAAAGTTAGCTCGTGCGGGGATTCGTGTCAAGTCTATCCAAGCACCAGCTCGGTAGAACTAAGCATAATGGATATGACATTCACTGAACAGCCATGATTCTCACTAGCTCGTTGCTTGGTTAGGCAGACTGAGGAGCTCGCCCATTAACTAACTCAGGCACAGCTAATAACTCGGTCATTTACCTGTCTACTGCTAGCTTAGCATTTCATATAATTACAAAATGCGCCACAATTCTATATACTTATATTTTTTATTAGTATATTCTTTTTAATCATATATTATAATCAAAAGTTGGGAATATGGACGCAATAAGAAAGCATAGTTAGGACTTTCACCCGCTTTTTCTATTTCTTTTCTCATATTCTCTTATTCATAGATACTATAACCTAGATAGTGTGTTCACATGTCCAAATAGCCCCATTTGTGAGTAACATATCAGCTATAAATGATTTGCTTCTAATGTAGTGTTTCTAATGCAACTAATGTAATACATAATATGTAATATAGACAACAACGACAACAACAACAACAAAGTCTTAATCCAATAAGATTATTTTTACAATTGAGAAAAATGCGGCTTTAGTTAATAAATAAAAGCAATTTATTGTTAAAAAAGACACCCATATAATCATATATCAAATAGCTTTATAATTGAGTATTAAATGAGTGAATCATCAAGCTTTAATCGAGCTTCTTAATGAGTTTATTTTTGAGCTATGAATAATAGTATTGATCATTATAAATTGAATATCAAGCTTTCCAAATTTATTCCTTTATCAATCGATTAGTTATATATAATTCAATCATATTCAATTTCTTAATTAAAAGATCATGAACAAGCTCAAATCAAGTCAAGCCATGAGAAGCTTTTCTCACAAGCTTCAATATCTTCCCCATTGGTTTATTCCAAGATTCGACATCCCGCACCAGTTCCCTAAAGCTACAATTTTAAATTTGTGGATGAGGGATAAGAGCCTCTCTTCTATGATTCTAATTTAAAGAAGAAAGCCTACAAATTTTATCATTGGAATTTTAGCTATAAGAAAAGAGGGTACAAATTTCATAACGAAATCATGCCATATTTTATCAAAACAAACTATGAGACTAATTTTGAAAAAGAATGTCAAGTCAAGCTTGGATTTTATATAAAAAGAAACTTTAGGGGGTGGCAGTTCATGGATACATAGCCAAAGGTGAGGTGTTTGGTGCCACAAGCATCCATTATAATAGGATCACCTTGTCTATTTGGGACACCTTTCTGTCAGCTTTACATTTCAAACCGTCATCACAATTTTGTTAGGGAAACTATTTTCTAACAGCTTGCTAAAAATTTATGTGGTGGGAAGTTATTATTTACAACCAAAATTGTTCAAGTGTGGTGCCTGTAAAAAAGCTTTTACATTAATTTTTAGTATAATTCTCACAATAACTTTCTAAAAAGTTGCTTCCTCACCTTAACTTTACAACCATCTTTGCAAAAAATTATAGCCGCCCCAAACACAAACTTAATGTTATCGCACTGATTTACATGTTCTGCCAAAATTTGCTTCTATTTATTATTTGAATGATCATGAAGTTAGGATTTTTATTTAGCTAGCGCCCAAGTGCCATAGCAGTATAGTAATAAATGAAAACCAAACGGGAAAAAAGAAAGTATAGCTCAGGTTTTCTCTTAATTACCAGTTTCTCCGTCCCCCTTTACCCAGTTATCCTTGGAGCTCCGGCAAGGCTCTAAGTATCCGCATTTCCTTTGTATTAGTCTTGCCAAGCAAGGATGTATCAGCTGACATCATGAACCTCCAAATCTGTGAAACCATCCACACCAACACCAAATATTAGTCCCGAGCTAACCTGGAAAAGGAAATTTCAAGTAAACTTCGGATACAGCAATGAATGGATTTATATTATGGCAGCTCATCAAAATAAACATGACATAACAGCATTTAGATAGCATCAAAATCATGAATTAATGGAGCACTAAAAATTGAGAAAGTGAGAGACCGGGCAGCAGGTATCACCATGGAAACTCTATGTGAAAACAGTAAGTTTAAGTTCTTTTTACAAAGCTGACTTTATTAACTCTTATGAGTGAATCACGTAAACAAATTTTGTGTTAAGTGAATAAGAGGGAATAACTTAGCTACATCTTTAACTAATAGGTACCAGCGACACATAACCAACAGAATAAAAGATGCAGATCCCAAAATTGAAGTAGTTAGGCATAAGAACTAGAGTGGCAAATGTTAGAAAGAGGAAAAAAGATGATGGGAATTTTGCATGCATACCACACAATACTTGTGTATTTACATATCTAGCACTCAAAAGTTCTATATTTACAGTTTCAACACCTTGGTGTCATAAACCTATGCTTAAAAACCTGCATTTCTATTTAAAAAAAAAATAGTGATGGTGGCATTTTTGATGTGATCTTAAAGATTTCAGTGATATGAATGTTTAGCTGTTAGGTATGTATATAAAATACAAAATCTATTTTGTGGCATTGATCATTCAAAATAAATATGAAAGTTTAATGTAAATATGAATTGATCATCACATCAAAAATGCCTAACTTCTAAATAATGTAATTTAAAATAAATATAAAATACAAAATCAACATTGTTTATATGAACCACCAAAGTTGTAAATATGAATGTTTAATGTAAATATGAATTTATTTTAAATAGTGATGATGCAAGTTATTTTGTATATACATATTTTCAAAATACAAAATCATTTTTGATGTGATGTTAAAGATTTCAGTGATATGTATGTAAATATGAATGTTTGTTAAACCTTCGGATTTGTAATTTAAAAAGAATTTAGTTAGATGAATTAAATTTTAAAATCATTACGTTAATTTAGTCGATTTTTAGGCCAAAGAGTTAAATTTCATTGCTCGTTTGCAAACTGATAAAAAATATTTGAAATCACTTGTTTTATGTTTAGAGAAATAGGAAATACAGGTGCAAAGATCAACAATGAATCAATCTTATAAACAGAAAGAAGAATGAAGCAGCAATTGAAGAAAAGAACAAAGATTCAAACATAGCATTAGTGGTACAAGTAGAAAAAAATGAAGAATTATCACTACGTGACAATGATGAGATAAATGATTTCTCATATGAAGAGTCATATATTGCATTTGATGAATTGATTAAAGAGTTACAAAAATAGATAAAGAGGCATATTGGCTCTAAAAACAAATCATAATCCTTAAATTGTCTCATTAACTTTTAAAAGATTGAAAATATTGATGATTTACATGATAAATAAGAGTTAAGCTCTATGGTTGCATATGAAGATGAAAACACTTGGGCGGAGAATAGTGGCATAGCCACTATGTTTTAACATTATAACAACTTTGGTGGTTTCTCTATCCATATAATATATGATGCTAAGTTAAGAGGCAAAACATATCAAAACAATCCTTATCGGATGTGAAACTAAGGCAATCTTGATCACCTATCAATTGGAACTGCATTAGGGCATGAAGGAAAAAACAATATGTGTAACTTTTTTCGCACTGCCTTATCTTCCCTTTTTATTTGGTAAACCCCCAAAGTAATCTCAATAACTAGACTCGACTTCAAAAAAAGTCAATTGCAAGGACTAAAATTATGATTAAGAGCCAAAAGAAGAATTTAATTTACAACTTTCAAAAAATAAGGAAGAACTCTTTCGCAAAAGTTTCAATATGTCTGACGGCCAATATATATTTTTCAAAATTTCAAGTAGCTGCCTTCTTCTCTCACGTCACAAAGCTAGCTTCGTAAACCTCGTTAAGTATTGATTCAACTACAGCAAACCTCAAAATATCTGTCAAACTCTCTAAGATCTCATAGATATCCTTTCATCTTTCATGTCTTGCATTCAAAGAACAAAACTCAACCACTTCCATGTTCACCTCCATAACACTACAACCATGCAACTTTCCAACATCCATTCTTCTCAACACCGTCTTCAGTCTTCCATCTTCCAACAATGCCATAAATATATTTGATAGCACAACAAAATTGGCATCAACCTCAGGCACGAGCCTTATGAGTCAACTCATAGCTATCTCCTTGTCATGCCCGACACACACCAAGCAGAACACGCCAAATAACATCATCGGACTCCATTGGCATCTCCTTCACAAAGCAAATGGCCTCATTAAGAAAGCCAACACGACCAAGGAGGTCCACCAAGCAGCCATAATGCTTAATCCACAAAGCAATAAAGTAACTCGTTGCCATGGATCTAAAACATTGAAATCCACTCTCAGCAAGGCCCATGTGGACACATGCACTCAGGACTCCACAAATGTTATCTCATCAAGCTTCTCTCCATTATCCAATATACGATCAAACAAGTCTAATGCCTCAAATCCATTCCATGCTTCGCCGAACCACTGATCATTGAATTCCAAGTAATGACGTGTCTCTTTTCCATTGTAGAGAACACGTCAATTGCACTGTTGATGCAGCCACATTTCACACACGTCGATGAGCTCATGTTTTATGTAGATCTTCCCATCAAAGTTGTTGCTCTTAGAATACAAATGGATCCATCTCCCCCAATCGAGAACACCAAGCTTCGAGCATGATGATAACACGAGCAAAAGAGTAGCATCTTTGTTGAAAGAAGCATTTGATGGAAAACATTAAAGACATTTAAAAACTTACGGTGTCGAGCATGCCCTCAAATCAGCCCATTCCATTAAAACACATTCTTAACGGGCATGATTGCGAAGAACCTCACACAAGCCCCAATATCTTCCCCATCGGCATGGCCAAACAGGATAGTATTCCAAGATTGGACATCGCGCACTGGCATACTAGCAAAGAACTCCGCGGCGGCCATATCTCCATGTCTAAATAAGCCAAAACCGTGGTGTCCCATATTATGAAATAATGCTCTTCTGACTGATTAAAAAGATAAAAAGCATTTTTCATATCACCAACAACAATATAAGCTCTTATTATTGCAGTCCAAACCACAACATTCGTTTCAGTCAAATCCTCCAACATCTTAAAAGCTAGCCCTGCATCTACCTTGATTGCATACCTTTCAATTAGGGAAGTTCCGACAAATAAGTTCGATCTGAGGCCAGTTCTTAAATCAAAACAGTGAACCTGATCTCCCGCCATAAGAGCAGAGATCATTGAACAAGACTTGATAACAAGAGAAAAAATAATGAGGTTAGGTCTTACATCCCTCCTCTTCATTTGAGAGAATGGCAGCAGCGTCTCTCTGTGGAGGCCGGCCTCTGCGTAGCCTTTCAACATGACGTTCCAGAGAAGGGTGTCCGGTTGAAGAATTTGATCGAACAGTTGACGGGCGGATTGCAGATTGCTGGATCCAAAGAAGGCGATGGCGGATTTGGGAGCAAGGCGCCGACTTTGGAGGAGGCCATGGATGATCATTTGAGATTGGATTGGAAGAGGTGATCAGTAAGCCTGCATTTGTGGAGTACAGAAGAGAGACTCTGTTCAACAAATCTACAAGGCCGGTTTATAGACGGAAGCATGCGTATTTTGCCGTTGGAATTCTGGCCGTCAAAGAACTAGAGAGTTTAATTGATAAATTTATCGTTATTATTTTTTTAAATTTGGGATTAATTTTTAAAAAGGAGCGCCCCTAAGTAATTTCTAATTATTAGGAGCTTAAAATAATTTTAAAAATAAAAACTTATCTTAAGCATTGAATTAAAAAGTTTAGAAATTTATAGTTTACATTTCATACATTTTTAATATTAATTTATTTAATGATGATCATGAAATATATAATAGTAAACTTTTTTTTATTTTATTAATTTTAAAATAAAATCAACACTAGATGCTATTCTTCTTAAAAAAAAAATTTAATTAGAATTTTGGAGCAGTTTATCTTTTTCTATATTTTTTTAATTATCTATAATCGACATAAATCATTTCTTTTGTACTAAATAGATATTTAAAAATGAATGAAAACTTAAAACATTTAATAGAAATTGGTGATAATTAGTTATTATTTATCTTAAAAATTCTTAAGTTAGAAAGATACGGTTGGTGGAAGAAATTAAAATAATTAAATGGCATATTTTCTTCAGTAAAAATTTAATGGGAAATATTACGTTTTAAAAAAAAATAAAAACTAAAAATTAAAAAAAAATAACTATAAAAGTTAACCGCCTTACACCTATGAAATATAAAATAAATTAAGAAAAAAAGTTCAAAAACCTTGATTAAATTATTTTTATTTTAAAAATTATAATTGAATTAATTACTAATTAGAAAAAAAAACACATACAATTAAAAAAAATAAGAAAATTTTTAATTTTACTTAACATTTTAGAAAATGCAAATTAAAAATAATTAAAAATGAACTTTAAATAATAAAAATTAAACTCATAAATATATAAAATACAGAATAATACATATTACAACCATTATGTTTAGGAAGACTTCTGGTTTCACTTACTGATTACATAGTAAATAAAAATTAAAAAAAAAAGAAAAAGAAAAATAAATGTAAAATAAATTTGTGTTGTAATATTAAGATCTATATTTTTGAATGCAAACATAAAGAAATTAGATCACGTTTTTATATCATAAAACAAATAAAATAATAATAATAATTTGAAAAAGGTAAAATAATAAACTCTTAAATTCAGAGTACTAATTTAAAAATAAGCTTAATGAGAAAAAGCTAACTCCGCCAAACAAAAAATTTTATTCAACTTAAAAAGAATTATATTACATATAAAACAGTGCCATTTTAGTTTTTAAAAGATGAAATGCACTTTCCATGTATAGGGAATGCGACATGTATGTAATAATTGAAGTATTAAGTGTTTAGATATGTAAATACATAGGAATCAAGTGGTATGTTTGATATTCTTCCGAAAAAAAAAACTTGGTTTGTAATAATGTTAGAAGCTTAAAATTTGCTTCATAAGTTTAGTTTTACGACCAGAATTGAACTCAAAACTCGGTAACATAAACTTGAATGACATTACAAGTCAACATAAGCGTATTGACTCAAAAAAATCATATATAAGGAAATCGGTATTTGGCAGAGGCTCAAATGCCGATTTACTATGCGCTAGGCCACATGGTGAGAGCCCACGGCATAAGCCTAAATATTCGAGAACCCAGCGTCACTGGGGATCGAACCTGTGACCTGAGAGGACTTACAGTGAACTTTGTCAACCAACAAGCGTATATAAATTTTCTTTTATTTTTTATATACATGCCAGCTTACCTTACCTCACCTGTGCATAAAAAATTGTGTGGTATATAAGGAGTCTATTAATCAATGTTTTGAGATATATAATTATTTAACTATGCTAGAGTAAAATTTCTCTTTTCAATTTTCAAACTCGTAAAAACAAGTTTGTTTTGTGAGTACACGTGCACACATGATTGACATGAAATATCAAAAATCATTCAAAATAAAACCAATCTTTTACTCATGCCTGCCGAGCTCAACTAATAGAGCCACCATTCAACCAAACTCTATTAGACTTGAGATTGCAACAAATACCATTGAATCAAACTTTAGTTTTAAGTTTGGATCAGCATGGAATCAGATATTTCAGTCTTAATTCTAGAAACATTTCAATATAGATGTCCATATATGCAAAATAAACCAAATCAAACATATAAAACATACCAGATTTTCTCGGTGTAAGGATGGCTGAATAAACAAAAAAAAAGATCCATTTTGTTTGCCAAGTAACACCAGCTCCAGCATGAGAAAAAAAATCACCATTAGCGCCACCTCAACATAAAAAGGCTTCATTTTAAGAACACCATGGTGAAGATTTAGCAGAAACCAAAGAGGTCATCATAGTCCGTATCAGAGACTTCGCCATCATGATCATAATAATCAGAGTCACCATAAAGACTGTCATAATATGAAAAAAATACTGCAGGCGCTAAATCAGTGATCAATTCTTCAGGCCCGTCAAAAACTTCATTAAACTCAGAATCTGCAGTAGAGTCATTGGGAAGTCTCAAGTGCTTGACCAATTTGCATTTTTTCTTCAAATTTTCGTCAATCGTAATATTTAAACATCGACGAATATCAATATGTTGAAGATTGGGACAATTGTCGAGTATGTAAAACAACCCAGTATTTGTAAGACTGTTTCCGATAAGCTGAAGACGATGCAGCTGTTGCATGTATGTCGCAATAGCCAAAGCCTCTGCATCAAAATTCTCATCAAAACCACTGTAATAATCATCATCGTATGGTAGTTTATTAAGTCTGAAGCTCTTCAATTGTGGGCAAGCCAAGCCAACTGATCCAAGTAATTCACCAGAAATGAAACAAAATGAGATTTCAAGCTCCTCCAACAGAGGAAATTTTCTAACCGCTTGAGCCAATGCCATTGCAGACATATTAAAGATGGATATTAAACGAAGGCATCGCAACTTAGTAGCTCTGCAAAAGTACGTAAAAGATTCAGAATAGTCATTAAGAATTAGAAAAGAAGCGCCACTTAGTAGCTCTGCAAAAGTATATGAGAGATTCAGAATAGGCATTTAGAATTAGAGAAGAAGAGCGCACCATAAGAGCATATGATCCATAGGTTTCTCAATCATAATGATCAATTATAATTCTTTTAGCAATACCTCTATAAAAGAAAACTTGGAGTTGGCAAATGACCATCAAACTGTCAATATTTTTAATTAGTGTTTGGTTGGGACTATATGGACGCTGAATCGGCCCAGTTCCTGTATTTTCCTATTGCTGCTGTTTGGTTTTTTGCCTTGCTACTATCCAATGTTATCTATAGATAGGAGAGGCCTGGCTGAGCTTATGTATTACCTTATCATGAATTAATTTTGTTCTCTATATTCTTCTTCAGTCTCCCTTATGTTTTCATGGTATCAGAGCATTCTACTCCGCAGCGATCTCTCCGGTGCATCTCACAGCTCCTCCCTGTCTCGGCAAGCCCTGTCTGTCCAACCTTTCTGTTGACTTCTTCCCACAGGTGCAATTTCTCTGGCTTATCTCCCTTCTTTTAGATGTCTTAGCTCCGTTTCTTGTACTCAAAAACAGTTTGCACATTTTATCTTCCTCGGAGATTTGCTCAGCCTCCTTGATCATTTGATCTATCTCCTCTTGTCTCTGACAGCTCTTGTCATCTCCCCTCTCTTGATCGTGTCTACGTGCTCATCTTTTTCAATTACTGAATTCTTTTTGTTGCAGACATAGGTCCTCTGCTGGTTCCTGGCTTCGAACCTGTCTTTCACCTGTCTGATTCACCCTCTGCAGTTATATGCGATTTTTTTCTTTCTAAATTCTTCTAATCTCTCTCTGTATTCTAGTTTCTGATTTCTCATTTACGGTTGCAGACATAGGATTTTCTAAGCTCTTCTTTCCCCTCTCTTTCTATCTGCTTTCTTCATGAACACTCATTCCAATTTCTCAATTAACATAGAAATGGCCACCAATTCTAGCAAGTCTCTTCCCTCTGATCGCCCGATCCCTACCCAACTAAGATTTCTGTTGAGCAACATTAAAAATGTTATCTCTACAGCTCTTACCACTGATAATCATCCCATTTGAAAAGCACAAGTACTGAAATTATTCCGTGCCAACGGGTACGATGAATTTCTTGATGGTTCTTGCTGCTGTCCTAATAAAATCCTCCAACATGATTCAGGACTTAATATACCAAATCCTGATTATAGCAAATGGATCTTTATGGATCAAAAGCTCACTACTGTCATTTACTCCGTAGTTTCCCCGTCTATTCTACCACATCTTCTTACGCTTGAAAACTACGCTGAAATTTGGACCGCTATTGAAAGAAGACACCAATCATCTAATTGATCTCATATCTTCAACTTAAGAACGAACTTCACAATGTTTCAAAAGGAGATCGAACCATGACCAATATCCAATATAAAGTCGACATTCTTGCCACAGCTAATGTCCTTCTCTCCACTGAAGATATAATACTTTATACATTTCATGGTTTGTCTTCCGCCTATCATGCCTTCAAGATATCTATTCACACTCATCTCCAACCAATTAGCTGGGATGATCTTTACACCCTTCTATGTAGTGAGGAACTCACCTGAGCTCAAGAAGCCCTCAAAGAAGCTACTCCTTCTCAAACTACTACAGCGTTGGCTGCTTCTAATCGCAGCAGATACAAGGCACAACCTACTACCTCTTCTAACCGCAATTACCCAAATTCTGGTTCCTACAAGAACCAGTTTGGTTCCTCCAAAGCGCAGCCTTCTCAAAACTTTCGGAACCCATTTAATGTCCGCAAAAAACAACAGCACTTGTCAAATCTGTAAAAAGTGGGGCACTCTGCATTTAAATGTTGGCACCGGCATGATCATAACTAGCAGCTCACTACTGCCCTTATCTCAGATTCTACATCCAATTGTGACCAGCAGTTGATCTTAGACAGTAGTGCTACTCAACACCTCAACCCCAACTCACATCAGCTTCACAACGTTCAAGACTACAAAGGTTACAACTTCATATCCGTCGGAAATGTTCAAAACTTCCCATTATACATATTGGTCAATGACAGCTTACAACTCCAACTCGTAAACTCATGCTTAATATTCATCATGTTCCTAACTTAGCCTATAATCTACTTTTGGTTCATAAGCTAATTACTCAAAATTCATGCAATATAACTTTTACTGCTAAAGGTTATTCCATTAAGGATGTGCAGACCAACAACAATCTTCTTGAAGGGCCCTACATTCATCGTTTGTACCCAATTCAGCTTCCTCCACCAGACATCAATAAGTCCTCAAATCTAGCTCTCATATCAGTTTGACATGTTCCAGATCTTTGGCATGGGCGACTCGGACAACCCCACAATTCTTGCCTCTAGTTTTCAACATGTCATTCCCAAAACATATTGTAATTCATGTGACCTGTCTAAAAACAGGAAATTATCTCTCTTTATCTTGTACCAAGGCAACTACACCCTAGCAAATTATTCACTCTGATGTTCGTGGTCCTTCCCCCACCTCTTATTAAAATTATAAATACTATCATTTTTGTTGATTATTTTCTCATTTTATTTGGGTCTATTTGCTTAAACATAAAGATGATACTTTTACTGAATTTCAGGAATTCGAATGTCTTGTTAAAAATCAACTCAGTCCCACATAAAAATTCTTAGAACCGATGATGGAGGCAAATGTTGCAACTTTAAATTCAATACTTATTTATCTCGATTTGGTGTACACCCCCGAACAAAACAACGTTGTCGAACGAAAGCACCGACATCTTATAGAAACAGTTCGCACACTCTTACATGATGTTCATCTTCCCCCTCATCTTTGGGCTGACACTTTACTCACCGCCTGTTACCTCATTAATCACTAACCTACCAAAACGCTTCAATACAAATCGCTATATGATATATTATTCCATAAACAATCTAGTTATCAACACTTAAAAATATATGGTTGTGTTTGCTTTCCTAAGCTCAAGCTCTACCATAATCATAAACTTAGACTTTTATCGAAATAAAGTGTTTTCTCGGTTACCCTCCCATCCAAAAAAGGATATAAATGGCTTGATATGTCTGCTAACAAAATTTGCATCCCCATCAAGTAATATTAAATGAATGTGTCTTCCCTTTCAAAGAAAATCAATTTCGAACTCATCTCGTACTAAACCTGTCACTGTCAGTCAACTTTTTTATTTGAAAATTTAATTTAAATATAAAGTATATAGTTTAGATTATGAAAGTAGTGTCTTAATTTTTTTAGAAAATGAGACCGAATGGATCTCATTAGTCCAATAATTTGCATAATCGTACCTAATACCCTGAATACTACACATTCCAAGAAATGAGTGTAGACCCGGCGATAGACTCAATCTTGCAAACTAAGAGATTTGTGATATTCATTTGATCCGCAAACTTTTTATATGTGAACTACAAATTCTCCTATTTAATACAAAAATTAAATAGGGTTTATGTTACCTGGGTTTCAAGTTCTTTATAGAGACAAGCTCCTATAGTTAACTACATCTCAAATAACGTGAGTCAATTAAGAAAACTCTCGATAATAATCAGTGGTTCTAATTTTCAAGGATTTGAGGTTTAGGTTTTCAAGGTAGGACGTGGAAAAAAACAAGTGAGAGTGACTCACGTAGAAACAATTCTTTCAGTAGTTCAAAGGAAGTAATTGGTAGGGAACGTCACAGATTCTGAGAGGAATCCTCAGTTACTTCCCAAATTATTCTACTCTGTGACTGAGTTTTGGAGACGATGTTATTTAGGTGTTTAATCCTGCCAATTTTATTATCTGGGACTTACATTTGCATAATATCCTATTATGCAAATAACCCGCAAAGATAAGAGGATTTACGTCGTACCGCACGACAACATCGGAACCTAAGGCGAGTTAGGACTTACGTTGCACAACATGGTTGTATGGGAGTTTAAAGAGGGTGTGAGAATTTTCGTCGCGTTAGACGAACTGTCTCGAAGTCCTATGAGTTGCTATTTAGACTAAGGAGAGAGATTGTTGTTGAAGATCATCTTGTCGTTCGATACAAGCTTCTCGTCGTGCTGCCCTCAAAGTTGACTTCAAGTTGTTGTTATAGCGATGACTCCAGGGTTTAAGTTTTCTAATGTGTCAAGTCATGATGTCAAATCAAATGTTTCCTAAGGTTATGATCATTTAAGTGTTATGAAGGATGTTAAAGTTGATTAGAGCGACACCGGTTAGGATCCAACGGTTCCCCGTTTCGGTATCACTATTTTCTTTTGAATTTACTTATTTTAAACGAATTATGAAATCCATTTAAACCGGGGAAATCTTGTTAGCAACCGTGGGTTACCACCTCCGAGGGACTCCCGTAAATTCGAAAGAATGTGCTATGTTTTTTAAAATGTTGTTTAATTTTGAAAAATCGTTTTGTTTTGAAAGTAAAATTGTATTCAGTACCTGCATAATGTGTTAGAGAAAAAATAAATTGCAATGAAAAAACAACAACAAATAAAATGTACTTGCGTACGTGGCGTATCTGTTGCTGCTACCTCTGTAGCATGTTTAACTCACAAAACAAAAATATAATTTACAGAAAATTTAAATAAATTGCAGAGAAAAGAAGAAAACAGTAAGCAGTTGAACAAGTCGTAACAACAACTAAGAACTCTAAACAGGTGATTCTAAGGTTTCATACAACTCTGACTGCAACTAGCGAGCTAATACGGTGATCCTAAAACCTCCTCAGCTCTGAGCAATAACTAGCAAGTGTACAATGATTCCTACGACTCCGGACAGCAGCTAGAAACTTCGAACAGCACCTGTATGGTTTTCTATGAACCCAAACAGCAATGGGCAACACCTATGTGGCTTCCTACGAACCCAAACAGTGGTGGGCAACACCTAGATGGCTTCCTACAAACCCAAACAGCGGTGGGCAACACCTAGATGGCATCCTCCGAACCCAAACAGTGGTGGACAGCACCTAGACAAACTCAAATAGCGGTGGGCAACATCTAAATGGTTTACTACGAACCTAAACAGTGGTGGACAGCACCTAGCTGGCTTCCTACGAACCCAAACAGTGGTGGACAGCACCTAGCTGGCTTCCTACGAACCCAAACAGCGGTGGACAGCACCTAGGTGGTTTCCTACCAACCCAAACAGTGGTGGACAACACTAGGTGGCTTCCTACGAACCTAAACAGTGTTGGACAGTACCTAGATGGCTTCCTACGAACCCAAACAGCGATGGGCAGCATTTATGTGGCCTCCTACGAACCCAAACAGTAGTGGGCAGCACCTAGATGGTTTCCTACAAACCCAAATATTGGAGGACAACACCTATGAAGTTTCAAAATAGTGCTCATAATCAGCCAAAACCGGCACCTAAAGTGGCTCCAAAACAGTGAGGAATTTGAGCAAGAACAACCCTATAGATTGCCTCAAATTGGCTAACTAAGTGGTTAAAACAACCCTCAAATGATGTTTCTAATTCTTCCAAAACAATGATTAAAACAATCCCTAAATTATAGGTTTAATTCCACCAAAACAGTGATTAAAACAGTCTCTCAAATGATGTGTCTAATTCTTCCAAAACAGTGATTAAAACAGTCCCCAAAATAATGTGTTTAATTCTTCCAAAACAGTGATTAAAACATTTCCCAGATGATGGGTTTAATTCCACCAAAACAGTGATTAAAACAACTCACAAATGATGGGTTTAATTCCACCAAAACAGATTTTATTAACTCACAAAAACGTATTTCTTAAAGATTCAAAATAGTGAGTAAAGCAGCCCCCCTCTCCCGAATGATCAGAAGTGACATGCAACTTCCTACCCAAAATTGCAGAAAGTTTTATATGGTACAAAAGATTCGCGTAGCATGAATGCAATGGGCAGAGTTTATATGTGAGATATGTAAATATACATTTGAATTGAGTGGAATGTTTTCCTCAATTCCCAAAGCAGCCTAGATAAGTCGGCTCACAAAAAACCCTGATATTGCATGATAACTTTCACCCTCTTTCACCAATCAAAAGCAGAGGACCTTTAGATCTTTGCAAAAGTGAGAAGAAAAGCATGTAAACTTCAAATTCTTCACCATCTCACACAAATCAAAGAGCATAGGTTCTTCAAATCTTTCAAAAAGTAAGAAGAAAAGCATGCAATTTTCATATTTGCCCCCTGTGTAGCCACTATCAGTAGTAGCAGTGTCTAAGGAGAATGAGCCACATGGTTCGTACTCCAAACACTTAAGTATTCTAAATGCGTCTAGGATAAGCTCTCCAAATTTAGCCCCATCATAACAATAGCTATTCAAGATTAAGATCGCATCACATAGAACTAACATTTCCTAGAGCCGTAAGAAGCAGCAGGAAGAGAATATGGATGCATGTGTATAATTCTTCCTTGACTAAAGAAAATAAACTGAATTATAAGCATATAAGTGCAGGAATTTCAGCCTTCCTGCTGAATTCTAATCAAGAGAACAATTCTAATCAAGAGAGAACAGTAACCAGCTTCAATTATATTCTTCTCTAAAATTAAAGAATTGTAATCTTCTTTTACCTTCAACAGATTTAAAAGTTATGATTAAGGTATCTATGTGAAAGAAAACAAAGTTTAAAGCGAGAAGTTTGGACCTGTACCGACAAATAAGATCACACGGTAACAGAAGCCTCTCCTGCATGAGGAAGAGGGAGTTCGGGCAGGCGCTTCTGTTCGCAAAAGAGGAGCTGGGGCCGAACAGGGGAGGAAGAAGGAGAGTGTGAAGCTTTCTGCGATGAGGGAGTCGAGCAAGGATGATAGAACGAATCCTAGGAGGGGAGAAAGGAGGCGAGTCTTCCTGTTCGCAGAGGAGCGTCGGATATGTTCGCAGAAGAGGGGCTAATGCTTCAGTGAGTGAGGCAGAAAGGGGAAGCAGCGAGTCGTAGAAGAGCGTGCGAGCCCGACGCAGAGAGAAGAAGAGCAGGTGAAAGCTTCAGTCGAGTGTGATATCTGAGCGGAAGCGAGCGGGAGAGGCGAGCGGGGGCCTGTCGAGCGAAGCTTCTCTTGCATGACGAAGAGGGAGGCGGACTCGAGCGAGAACGCGCAATGCAGAGGGTTTTGACCGCGAGCAGGAGAGGGATCGAACAAGTGGGCTTCAATGTGTGAGGCAGGAGGGAGAGGAAGGAGTTGAGATTCCTGTCGAGAGGAGTTGAGCGCTGGAGTTGCGATGGAGTGCTTCAAGCAAGAAGAGCAGAGCTTCGAGTTGGAGGAAGAGGCGGGGGAAAGCTTATGTGCCCAAGACCAGTGACCAGCAGGGGAGCCAAATGCTATATCAAAATTTTTCAACGTGTCCGTTGCAAGAGATTGGGCGGGGAAATCAATACCTTCCATTCATGTAGTAGGTTTAATTGGAACAAAATAACACATGAATATCTTTAATTAAGACAAATTTAAATAATTTGTTTGAATTTTGAAATTTGAATTTCAAATTCAGGTGAGCTGGTGCCTAGCCTGTGTTTGGCCTGAGTCTAGCATGAATCAAACCCGAGTCGAACCTAGGTTGAGCCCGGGCTTGCGCGACGCTAATAAAAAAAATGTGTATCGATATCTGTGTTAATTGCTCACGCGTGAAACCATAACAATGCAGGTGTCCTTCCTAGCTAAAGTCGACATCTTGAACGCATTTGTGTGGTCCGTTTTGTCATCCAGGGTTGTCCGGACAAGTTTGTCGATGGGCGAGTCAATATAAGTCAAAATCGTGCGGGGTATCATGCGTGCGCAAAATACGGCGTTTGCGAGTGCTCAAGTCATAAAAGGAGTTCCCTAAGGGCTGCTCCTATTAATGTAGGAACTCAACTTGAGTTTCATGTGTCCGCCCTAATCAACTCAGCGAAATGTCGAGGATTACGGACCGCCCATGCGAGACTCGAAAGAGTGACGAAGTGGCTCGAATTTTCTAAATGGTGTGGGTCTGGTACTAGTCCTCTAAGAGGGTCAAACAAAAAAAACCTAAGACTAGACCCTAGGCTCTAAAGAGAGAAGTAAAGACCTCACCCAAAAATGAGGTCAACAGCCACCTCTATATCTCCCCTCCTACTGATTTCTTCCAGGGCTTTCTCTCCAACTTTTAATTCTCATAATCGCACATCTCCTCCTCTACCCATGTCTTCTACTATCCCTCCCACTGCTATTGATTTGCATTCATCTTCCGTTTTTGGTACTTCGTCTACTCCTGCCTCTATAGCACTTCCCTTATCTCTGCAACCTGATCTTCCACTCGCACCATTACCCCCTCCTCCCTCACATCTCATGTTCACTAGAAATAAAACCGGTAGTATTAAATCTCATTACATTCTCAATCTTATTTGTGAAACTACTAATGATCCCACTACTTATTCTATGGCTGTTAAATATGAACAATGGAGAAAAGTTGTGTCATCTAAATTTCAAGCTTTAAAAGATCAAGGGATTGGGAATTGTTAACTCCCACGTCCCATTATAACATTCTTGGTTGCAGGTGGACATTCAAGACCAAATTTAATTCAGATGGGTTAGTGGCACGATATAAAGCAAGACTTGTGGCTCACAGGTTGTTTGTTCAAACAACAAAAAGGCATAAACTATCTTAAAACCTTCAGTCTGGTGACAAAAATTTTTACCATCCGAGTCTTTCTCACCATAGCTATTACCTACCAATGGCAAATTCTACCACTCGATGTATCCAACGCATTTCTTCATGGTGATCTACATGAGAATGTCTACATGCAGCAGCCTCAAGGCTTCCTCAATCAACTTCATCCTATTTATGTTTGTAAATTCAAAAAAGTTATTTACAGGCTTAAGCAAGCAACACGTCAGAAGCATCACACTCACACTACATATTTGCAGCTTTTATGCTTCCAAGTCAGTTATGTCGATCCATCTCTCTACGGCTATGATTACAACAATTTTCATATCTATATTCTAATTGTGTACCCCATATTAATAACATAAAATGAAAATCCTACTATCGATACTATTCTTCAAAGCTTACATAGCACATTCAAAATGAAAAATTTAGGTCTCATCTCCAAGTTTCTCGGCATACAAGCTACTCCTACCATCTATGGTCAACATCTCAATCAAGCAACTTATGCAAAATCCCAACAACACCAAGAAGTCCTCTGACCTCTCTGATCATAGGTTATTTCATGATCCTTCTTTGTATCGTAAACTAATTGGGTCTTTGCAATATTTAACACTAACGCATCATGGTATCATGTATTCTATTAATCACTCCGGTCAAACAATGCATCAACCAACTCAATACAACTTTCAACAATTGAAGTGTATCCTTTGATGTTTAAAAGGCACTATTTCTCTTAGCCTACCAATTATTCGTGGATCCTTAGAACTTGTTGTTTTTGCTAACACAGATTGAGTTGGTGATCCTATTGATCGGAATTTGACTACTAATTCTTCCATATTTCTTGGATCTACACTTATTTTTTGGATAATGATAAAGCAAGCCACCATAGCTTGCTCCTCGACTGAAGCTAAACGTAGAGCTTTAGCCATAACAGCGACCGATATCGTATGGCTACAACACCTACTTAAAGACTTTCAAATTAATCTTAATGCTCCAACACCTCATTATTGTGACAAAACCTCTGTTATCGCTCTTGTCAAGAATCTGGTGTTCCATGCCCGCACCAAGCACATAGAGATAGATTGTCATTATATTCGAGAATGCATAAAAAACAAAGTACTTATGTTTCATCACATCAACACCATTGATCAAATTACTAATTTCTTCACCAAATCTATTCTCAACTCCAGGTTCAAGATTCTTGGTGGCAAATTGACCATCTTCGACAAAAACCATCAATTTGAAGGGGAATATTAATGTTTTTTTACTTAGTGTTTGGCCCGATCCATATGGACTGTGAATCGATCTGCTTCATGTATTTTCCTATTGTTATTGTATGCTTTTTTACCTTGCTTCTATCATATATTATCCATAAATAGGAGAGGCCTGGTTGAGCTTATAAATTATCTCATCATCAATTAATTATGTTCTCTCTATTCTTATCCAGTCTCCCTTATGTTTTCACAAACAACAAAATAAAGCGATATAAATAATATGTAAAACAACTTTGCGTTGTCATGCAACAATGACCAGGACAAAAAAGTAAATAAATAAGCTTGAGATTGGGAAAATGAATGAAAAATTCCGAAGGGTGGAATATGAATGTATGTATATATATATATATATATATATATATATATATATATATATATATATGGATGGATAGATAGATTGTTGATATAATGTATTTGGTAATAGAAAATGTTCATTATTACTCCTATCGCAACAAACAATTTGCTATATAAATATGTTTTTTGCACTAAGCAATGAAGAAAATGTAAATACAGTATAACGCTTCTCATGCATGTTTACCACACAAATCAAAATTGTGATATGCAATATTTTTTGGTGAGTAAAGCAGCTTAAAGCATTAACAAAAGTGTGCCAGTCAAAACCATTTGAGCTTATAAGGAAGATACATGAATTGAGATGGGCAACCAGGCAAACCATGTGTGTGCACACTTAAAAGTTATGGTGATTATGTTAAACATGTAAAATACAATACGAGATGGTACACCAACAAGGGCTGAATGAAATGATCTACAAATAATGGAAGAATAGATTAAATTAGTTATTAAGTAAAAGAGAGCATGTGATAAAAAAGTAGGGTATGGTCGGATTCCCCCAGATCGAGCCCAAGCTAAAATTTACACTGAACCCAAGCCAGAAACTAAAACATAATTGAGATATCTCCCGCCTACTTAGCTTAAAGCATATGCCAAACACCAAATCGGTCTTTATCAGCTCAACCACTCCACTTCGTCAGCTCAGCAAGCGCCAAGCCAAAGAAAACTAATTGACTAAAAGAATCACTTTCCAATGGGCATCCTATTAGGATGCATATCAAGATGCACAATACATGTTTTGTATATTTTTTGTGTTGACTACAATGTAGTGTTTTCTAGAGTCAACCCAAACCTTAAATAGGGAATGAAGGGATTATCAGGGTTGTCATTGGGGAACCACTCCTCTTATACTAAAATTACAGGGCTTAATTTTCTCCTATGTTCGTCGTTCTTTCTCTCTTCTCAATTATCCTTGCCAGGGCAGTGTGTGTCCATAGACAATTCAGGCTTTAACAAATAGATATAATAAGATGCAAGCAAGAGTGAGAAAGATTACTGCATAAACAGATTTTATCATTTGGAAATCCTCATATTGCTAAAAGAAGATCGAAAATGTTGTAAAACCATTTCTTAGAAATGGTTAATAACGTAAATTCAGAACTGTCAACACTTCTCATACAAAAAGAAACAATCAAAGTAGCGGACAATATTACTTGACATCTTATTAGTCAAGAAAATGAAAGATCATCTCCTGTAGCTAGCCAACTGCGACAACATAGACCTCCCAGAAAAAAAAAAAAGGTAAAATCTATAGTATAAAATCAGTAAAAACTAAACTGACAACTCATAAAGTACGATAGCATGAAGTGGAAGTGGTTCCTTTCCAATTACAATTGTAATTGCAACTGCTCAATTATCTTGTCACCAAACATCCCTTTCGCTTTGAATGCTTAGAATTGAATCCACCAATATTAGAGTGGTATTGAAAATTATTGTAGTTTCAATCTCAGGAACTCAAAAACCCAAGTAGAGTAGATCGTCGAGTTAGAGTGATTGCACGGTGGAATTACCAACATGAAGCACGAACTTCAAAACAATGTCTTAGCGGAGAGTTAAAATAAATAAATAAAACAATGCATACTCCTTCCCAATTGCTGAATGATTAGAGATTTCTCCTAACCTAAACCATATACGGGTTTTAAGTTGAGAGAGACAAATAATCAAGATAGTGAACTTGAAGTATGAAATTTGAAACCAGTGAAGAACATAAATAGCAGTATAAAATAAATATGACCTGTCAGCGATATAACCAAAGATTTCATCCTTTACGCTCGCAAAGCCCTCTAAATGGAACTTCTCCAAAGATCCTTCACTTCTGTCCGCGGCTAACATTACCAATGATTCCAAGTGAGTAGGGTCCATGCGCTCGTCCGGCATCGCCACCACGATGTGCCTCCAAAGCTCCGGCTCGTGCGATAACTGTCTCCACGGCCTGCACACAAACTGTGCTGATCTTAGGATCTCGACCGCTGCAATCTTCTTGAATATTACAGAAAGGACATCACGTGGAAGCTCTGCCCAGTTCCTCTGCTCCGCCCTGCTTGTTAACTCGCTGTCTTCTTCTTCTTCTTCCTCTTCTTCTGCAGAGTCCGTGCTTTCGTAAAGCCTGCTAAATACAGTTTGAATATCCTCCTCCGCGTTATCCGACAGTTTCCAGGCCTTAAAAATATTAGATCTTGGGGAAGAAGACTCTATTCGCGCATCTGGGCACTCCTTGACGAGATGACCCATCGCCCCACATCCATAACAAGGCCCAAGCCTACGGCAACAGCCATCACTTTTACAGTCCGTCGCCATATGCCCTACCTCGCCACAGCGGTAGCAAGCACCATCAAAGTACCGACAACCCTTGACGTAGGCCCCGCCGGGCCCAGTGACGCTGACGGCCCTTCTGCGGCCATCATCGCCCACGGAGACAACAAATTCGACCGCCTCGCCACCAGAAAGCGAGCGGAAACCCATCGCTTTGATCGAGGAATAGTGAACGAAGAGGTTCTCGCCGCCGTCCTCCGGCGTAATGAAGCCATATCCCCTCGGGACATCGAACCACGCCACAGTGCCCTTCACGGGATCGCATTCCCCCGCCATAAACCTAAAATCAAACACAGCCAAGAAGAAGCGCTAACCCCTCCATGACTTTATTAGCTAAATTAATAATTTGAATACCAATAATTTTTTTTGAGCTCGATGTATAAATGAGCCAAAAACACTAACAAAATTTTAGTTATTCATATTCCATTCATTTTGACTTAAAAATATTAAATTATATGTGTATATATATATATATATATATATATATATAATTGATGAGTAGTAATTTTTAAAAATTAAATTGACTACAAACTTAGAAAATTTTATAATCAATTAAAATTATTAATTAAAAACTTGAATTAAATTATATTTAAATTATGTCCAATATACATAATAATATTTAAATCTCGCTCTAACCCTTGACAATCAAAGAACATTCTACAGCTATCATTAGGATTGTCAAAATTACTCTTTATTCGCGAATAGTTTGTTTTTGGTTTGTCAAGCAAATGAGTCAAACACGAACACATTTTTTTATTCCAAATATAAACGAGCTGAACACTAAGAGTGATATTTTTTAAATGGACCGAACACTAGCTGAGCCGAAGTTTGCTCGTGCTCAGCTCATTTACACCCCTAACAAAATGATAACATTAATTATTATTGGGTGTAAAACAATCTTAACTTAGTTACGCTTGTAATTTGAGCTTGAACTTGGTTAATTAATCGTATTTGAATTTGAGTTCTAACTTAAATTCTACAAATTTAAGTCTAATATGAATACAAAGAAAATATTAATTTAAATAAGTATTATAATGAAATTATAAATAAAATGGAAATTATGAGATAATTAATTAAAAAATTAATATAAAATATTAAATATTATTTTTTAATATTTTTAATAATTTAAAGTCGAGCCGCCCTTGATATTCGCACCCAAAATTTGATTTTACACTTATGACTAGCTAGAAGTAAGTGCAAAATAACTCATAAATTGCCTTTTTGTGCTCTCGACTCAATTAATATTTGTTTATTCGAATTAAACTCATGTATAGCTCAAAATAATTTTTTTAAAAAAATTAATAAATTAAATAATATAATTAGCTACTTAGCAGGAAATATTTTTGAGAAAGGTGGGTCCACGAGAGGGTGCGGGAAAAGTTTTTTTTTTTGCATTTAGCACTCACATAAATACCACCTAGTTATTATGTATTTATGTCCCCCAAAAAAAAAAAATTCAATTCCAATCCAAGATAAATTTAATAAAATTTAATTTTTTTTAAATATAGCATAAAAATTTAATGTATAAATATCTAATATTATAAATTTTTTATTTAATATTTTCGACCTAAATCGAGTCATGTTACAAATATTCATTTGTTGTGGAGGTAGTGATTCAAAAGGTGAGTGTATCATAGAGGCAACGGCTCGAAAGATGGGTGTGATGTAAAGGCATTGACCCGAAAGGGTCAGCTTTATGTGGTGGCGGCAGCCTGAAGGAATCGGTGTGTTGTGCAAGCAGTGACCCGAAAAGGTGAGTGTGATGTGGAAGCAGTGCCCATAGAGTTGGTGTGTCATGGAGACAGTGACCTGAAATGATGGGCGGACGTGGAGGCAGCGCTTGAAGAGCGAGTCTGTCGTGAAGGCAGTGACTCGAATATGGTGTATCGTAGAAGTTGTGACCCGAAAGAGTGGGTGTGATATATAAGCAGTGACCCGAAGAGTAAGTGTGTCATAGAGGCAGTGACATGAAGAAGGGTGTACTGTGGAGGCAGAGACCCGAATGGGTTGGCAGGTCGTGGAGGCAGCGACTCAAAAATTGGTATCATGGAGGCGGTGACCTGAAAGGGTGGGCAAGTCATGGAGAAACTGGTCCAAAGGATAGATGTGTCATAGTGACAGTTATCCGAAAAGGTGGACGCGCTATGAAGGCAACGACCCAAAAAATAGGTGTGTCGAGGAGGGAGCAACCACATCGGTTTGGCTTGATGTGCAAGCCGCCCTTAAATAGAACACATAGATGCTTGAACGAGGCATGTGGAGAGTAACTCAAGCAAACTCAAACATCTAAGTCATGCTCATGCAGGATGTCATGTAAGAAACACTAATGCACATGCAAAATATGTAATATTCAAATGAAGTTAGATGTTAGATCTGTTAGGTCTGAGGTTACAACTCAGGGCAACGTAGTCAAAGGGTCGGATAGGGGCGGCCGGTCAAGCCAAGTGATTGACCAACCAGATCGGGGTAGGAAGTCAGACCAAAGTGGTCATTCGAACCGGTCGGGGAAGCCAATTATATACTAAGGTGATTGGTCGACCAAGCCTAGTTATTAGTCAGACCAAAGTGATATGTCGACCAAGCGGGGGCGATTGATTGAACTACGAAAAAGGTTGACCATGCTGGGCGGCAGGTCAAACCCAAGTGTAATGTGCAAAATATACCATGCAACATAGATCACATTAAAACATACAATATAATGCAATGATCGTGCAAAATAGCAAATCATGCTCACTCTAACATACTCACATAGGAACCTAGGGCTTAGCTCTTGGATATGTGACACAATTGCCTCCGGCTTTGGCAAGGAATGTGGAGAGCTTCATCCTCTAATTTCTTGAAGGAGAAGTCATTTACAGTTTGTAGGACAAACTAGCTACCAAGCTTTTTCCATCCTACAAACCCTCCACGATCTTGTAGAATGGGTCAGCTGCAAAGATTTTCTGATTCTTCAAGGTCAAACTATTCCAACCCCTCCAAGAAAAGCTGGAAGCACCGAAAATTGGGATTATGGCCCACTAGGATTTTGGTCAAGGGTTTGCAATGGGAAACCAGTCGGCTTCGCAAAGGCTTTGGCTGCACGTGTGCTTCCTAACCTAGGGCTTCCTCTAGAAAATAAATGAACAATCAATAGGTACATGGTCGTGCCGACAAGTGTCAACCAACCAACTTGTCTAGCATGGTTGACCAAAACCCGCTGCGATACCACAAATTCAATCAATCAAAAAGTTTATGGTTGGGTTAATTGGTATCTTTTGGCCAATTGAATCGTTCAATAATGGGAGATCAATTGAACTAGATGATACTAGTGGCCGGTTAGAGCTGCCTCGAGTGAGCGACCAAACCCACAAACACCTACAAAAATCTATTTTTATGACTGGCTAAGAAAAAAAAGACAGGTTTTTATGGAACCTCACCAATGTGGCGCTTGATGACACATTTTTTTACGTAGAATGAAGCTCTCCTAGTTGTAGGAGAGATGGCGTCGTTCTGAGCTCCAACGAAGTTCTGGCGAAGCCTTGGTAGTCCTTTCTTACGCTAAAGTGAAGGTCTCCTTTGATGTAGGAGAGAAGAAGTCTCGCTCCTTGCTAGCCACTCCTCAAGCAGCTCTCCTCACAGACTCAAAGAATGGTGGAGGAAGAAAGATTGCTTTTTATGAAGGATGGAGAAGAAGAGGAAGAAGAAAAGGAGGGTTGTGAGAAAGAAGCCCTCACTCTCACTTTTCTATTTAGTTCTTCACCTCAACGCCTTCAAGAAGAAACCATAGCTCTAAGGAAGAAGAAGCTTCAAGGATGAAGAAGAGTTTAGCTCTTAGAGGAGGCAAAAAGTGCTAAAAGTTGTTGATAGAGAAGAATGAGGTGAAGAAGTTAATTTAAATCAGCCTCCCCATGCAAAATCCCCAAAGTGCCCCTTCATTAAACCAAAAATGCTTAATGAAGGGCAGTTTCGACATACAAAAAAGGGTTAAACCCCCATCCTTTTAATAATCCCAAGGAGGCCTCCCCAAGTCCAAGGAGAGGCTCAAGGTGGCACGCCTTTCTAGGGTTGTCAGGCCAAAATTTGAAAGTTGGGTGGACTGGCGTGGTCACGCTGGGCTCGGGCATGGTCACACCGCTCTACTCGCGGGGATAGCGTGGTCACACAAAATCTGTAGTGAAATTACATTAAGCTCCCTGTCTTGCGGCATGGTCATTATGCCTTCGAGCGTGGCAACTTTGAAAGCAGCCTTTGCACAACTGCTGGGAGGTCTGGTGTGGCCACATCATCCCATGATGTAATTACGTTGTGAGCTCTGTCTTGCGGTGTGGGTACACCGCCTTTGGGCTTGTCTATGACGAAGGCAACCCCTCAAACCTTATGGAGAGGGGTTAGACATGGCCACACCCGACTTAAGTGTGGTCATGACAGATCCTTATGGGTCATTTTTCATTCTGAGGGTTTCTTCAAAACATTTCACAACACAAAAATCTCTCCATGACCAAAACAAACCACATAGGCCTCATAATGATCATTCGGCTTGCCACTAGAATAGGAAATCATTATGGATCAGTGGTAGTCGTTATCAGGCACAACAAGGATAGGGTGACCCTAGTCTGAAGACGGTGTGCAACCGGTAACGTCCTGATGGATTCCTTGAGCTGTGAGAGGAGACTATTGAGCACCACATGCTCCCATAACATCACAAGGAAATCCAATATTTGTCACATAAAAAATTGATGCAAACAAAGATCCCCTTGAAAATTTAAATGTTGAATTCAAATCGCTGCTCTGGGAGTGTTATTACAGTAATACCCCGAGCCTTCATTAAGTGATAGTGCGTCAGTTCAAATCTCGAAGAAGATTTTTGCCTCTATAAATATTACTGGAGAGTTGTACCACTTCATCGACCATCATTCTTCTTTTTAGAACTTGCCTCTTTTTTTATTTTTGGGATCATAATTTATGAGGAAGTTCGTCCCTCGTCGAACCTGCTAAGATAACTCAACGAAAGATAGTAAGGGATTGTTTCTATCTCACAATTTTGGGGTTGGCTCAAAGTTAAAGCGTGTGGTCCTGATTAGTTTGTTGGAGAAATGTATCTCTGATAAGTCGACACTTTTCAAGGGTTGAAGGATAACGAGTCACCCAATACTTTTGTAGGAGAGATCTGTTACTATTATGATCGGTTAGGTTGGGCCTTTGGTTTCCTTTAAGCGAATAATTTTAAGAAATCTTGAACTTCTGTGGTTAGTTGATGACACAGAACTGTACCAACATTGTATCAGTGTTAATAACGTGCTCGATAGACCTACAATGGGCGATGGACCTCTTTAGGGTTTTGATGACATTGAAGATTTATTCAGATGGAAAAATAAATTTCATTTCTTCAAAAGTGTATTTTTTTTCCTCAATTTCTTCTTGGTCGAACTTTATTTTATGTCCACCTGCCGAAGTGGTTGAATCGAGCCCACCAGTCGAAGTGGCTGAATCGAGCCCACCTATGGAAGTGGATGAACCAAGCCCACACACCAAAGTGGTTGCTCCAGTTCATTTCCATATTCTTGAAGATGGCAATACAAACACATCTCTATGAAAATAGCAATTCAAGAAAGTCATCATAACCAACCAGGATATTTGTCCGTCTCTCATTTAAGGGTGTCGCTTGACACGGGAGATACAGTCCCTTCGTCCAAATATCAGAGATGATCGTCGTACCCGCAATATCTGATATTAACCGACAATGCCCATAATTATGACGCTGGTCAACAAAAAGTCAACAATAGAGTCCTTGATGTCCTACTTTGATAATTTATATTGTTTTATATCTCATGTATAAAAGGGCCAACTTGAGGACAGAGAAGCCTTCTCACGATTTCCCTCATTCTTTCCTTATGTTCTCTCTTTCCTAAAAGACTCAAAGATCATGGTCCAGAGACCTTTCTTTCTCTCTGGTCGTTCCTTTGAAAAAAATTATGATATGTGATCCATTCCATCGCACTCTCTTCTTATAACACTCTTCCTACATTATTGGGTCTTTGACCAAGCTTTATGTAACCATGGATAAGACGAAACCCTAACAGCCACCGAACACCGGTGTTCCGTGGTTACAACCGTTGTAGTCCAAATACAATTATTATGTCGAACATTTGTATTATAACTCCAATTTGAATAAATAATTTATAGTGAGATTTGTTTTGTGAATGTGACCTCTAACTTATGGTAATATATAAAACAATGGACAATAGATAAAAGATTATAAATAAAACAAACAATGACAATTCAATATACGGATTATCAATTTTAAATATCATATATTTATTTACCTCAGCTTTTAAGGATTATCAACTTATGAAGATCAAAATGCGACATACACTTTTAAGCTTGAATTTCAACGTCTCTAACATGCTCTTAATGACAGCTTTTGGCCAGATAAGGACAACAATTTGACAATCAATAATAGCTAGTAAATAACTCCCCATCTTCAAAATAATACTAATAAGAATAAGGAAAATTCACATACATACCCCTCACTTCGTTGATTTTACATATCTGTCCCCTAAACTTCAATTTTTACAAACATCCTACCTTACCTATAGAAGAAAAAGATACATTTCACTTTTCAAAAGTTAAATATCATATGCATACATACACACATTTCTTCTATATTTACATATCTAACATCTAAACTTTCATATTTACATACATAAAACTTAAAAATCTATGCCATAACATCAAACATACCACTATCACTAACTTTTCTAAAGTGAAATACACATTTTCATGCATAGATTTTTAATAACAAAGTGTTATAATTCAACTAAGTCTAAGATACGTAAAATGCAAAATAATTGTGTGGCATGCATGTAAATTTCCCTAACAACAAATAAATATGCCATAACCACGAAAATTACGAGCAAAAAATGCCCAAAAAGCTTATATAAGATTTCCCAAAAAAACAAAACCATTATGCAATAAGCCAAATGCCATCTCAAGTCTTGCACAGTCAATTTAGACAAAAAAACCAACTAAAATATCCAATGAAAAGTAATTCAAAAGGTGCCCACCTAAAATCAAAACTTAAATATAATAACCTATGAAAGGCTATTTCTACGAATTTATTACATCCCATCAAAAAGCGAATAAGATTACAACTTTGAATTTACACCAAAATGTATAGACTTCTACGACGTTGTCCACAGAGCTTCAGTTAGATCTTCGTACAGGTTATAAACTATACCAACCCTCCTATGATAAACCTTCGTCATGCCACATTAGCTCCATCTTACAAAACTGAACAAAGCTCCCATAAAAATCATCAAGATCATTTATCTTCATTTTATTCAGGTTCTCGCTCGTGTTCAGAAGTCGTCATTTAACAGAGAGCTTGGGAATTATTCTCACAGTTCTAGAAATATTATGATTAATATTCTAATTGATTCGAATCATCAACAACTTCCTGATTCTCAGTCTCAACATCTTTATTTTGATCTTCCAATTCAATGTTCATATTCGGTGCATTCGAATTTGTACTCGTACCATGTAGATTTTCCGATGCCGTTGACTCTCTCCATTCAATCCATTCAGGTGGTTTCATACTTTCACCCGATGGACTCGAGTTTTCATGATTCTTCTCCGTTAATGAGCCGTTACTGAAGCGTGTTGTTACAACATCCTGAAACTCGACGTTCGAAGTCGAAGTTTTTGGTGATGTTGGCATGTCAGCAAGCTCTTCACCCTCACCGACAACTACCTCATCAGTGTTGTCCGGATTCCGTGATGGCGATGTGGGGGAATCAGAAGAACGATCGTTTACAACTTGCATGTCTTGGAAAGCAAAATAGTTCGAGTTTGTGAAAAGAGAGCTGCGGAGAGAGTGCAATCCATGAGGTCTAATAGAAATAAGGAACGTTTTCAGGCATAACAAGCAATTCCCATGTATTTACATTATCTAAAATTTAAACTTTACTTTCTAAACTTATATAATCCAAACCTTCCATATCAAATAAAAAATATCACTACTTTAAATTAAAAGAGAAATACACATTTTCATGCATAGGTGAAATGGCGTGTATATATAAATTGAAATTTAGATGTTAGACATATAAATATATAAAAATTAAGAGTTATGTATGTAAATCATCTTAGAAATAATGAACGCAGATCATGCACGAATCAAATCAAAACCATTTGGTAAGAATTGTATATAAAAATTTGATAAAATGGGGTAGGATTTATAAAATAAGTAGATTAGGAGGCAAGTTAATAGTTACCTATCCGGATCATCATCACCCAAACGCAGGGATGAAATTACAGCTTCCGCGCATTCATCATCAAAGTAAAAATCCTGTAGAATATATTAGTTTGATAAGTGAGTCCGGAAAAATGAAACAATTTATAAAGAATATTGCAAAGTGCACTAAAACATGTGAATGTCACCATTGAAACAATACAAAATAATGAAAATAATATGATTATAATTGAGTTGACAACCAAAGTAATCGAGTTTACTCGTCAATCACTTTATCAGATTTTAATTTATAACAGAGTATTTTACCGGTTCATTTATTGACAATATAAAAGATTCCAGGGAAATTTGATTAAAACTATAGCTCTGGACAGTCAGACAAGCGTTTTTGTTAGATAGGTCTCAAAGCCATTGGATTTATTTTGAGAAAAGCGTGTTATAAATTTTGTTTGATTTTTAATGCAATGCGGCCATCTCAAACCAAATTCAACTGCTTTGAGACCCATCATAACCAAGATTTCGCCATAATATCAACACAGTTTTTTCCCAATACTCTGTGGAAAGAAAAACAACTTGAAGCAAATAAGGTTGAAAATTCAGAGCATACATATGACATAGTTTTTTTTTTTTTTTTTTTTTTTTGCCCAAAGGCTAATATATTAAATTAAAATAAGAGTAAACATAGATTTTGTGGAAAGTCTCAAACATGACACCCATCCCACACAAAACCCATCAAATCAAATGGTTCCAAATAAAAGAGAAAATACAACAAAATACATAAGAGATCTAAATAAAAAACTAAAAAGTGCCAAAATTAGAGTATCAGGTAGCTGGAGAAGAGCGGCCCGATTTTGCCTTGCCTCTGCCTCTAGTTCTAGAGAAGGGGTCAGCTAATAAATTGGTCAGATGAGTGTCATTGTCAGTAGTAATCAATGTATCATCCAATAGATTCCCTAGCTCGAGTCGTCCTCCGTTCTTTTTCTTCCTCCTCATATAGACCTGTCATTCCTCATCCGAAGATTGACTCACCTGATCAGCAGAATGTTCTGAAGTGTGTAGGATATGTGTAGGTTGTTGAGCATTAGAAGCAACTTCTTGTTGTACCAATTGATCATCTATCGGGTCGAAGGAGCACTCTCGTGTGTTTTGACGTGTAAGTGAGTCTTTTTCTTCAATAACAATAAGCGGTATCAACACATTTGGATCTGTACTTGTAGTAAGGTGTTCTTCATCTGGAACTGCGATGTTGAAAAGAGGATGGGAATGGACCTTCTCAGCAAAGATGATAGGTGGTTGATCTTTAGCGACATTCGGTCTTAGATGAAGATGCAAGCGATAACAAATAGTAGAACTGTGGACAAAAATACTATAATGAGAGCAATAAGGAGGATGTGGTTCTATCTCAACCTTTTGTCAATACCCGTTGTGAATAGTGTCAATCTATATCTCATCCAGAGCTGGTTGAGTGATATCTCTCTCAACTAACACAGAAGCCACAGAGGGTCTGGTGACAACAAGCGTAGTACTATCCACCTTGAGAGGTTTACCGTAAACAGTTGCTAAAGAGTAGAGAATTTTCATGTTGAACAGATGAAATTTTAACCCTGGAAACTTTGTCCAAACTAGAATGATAGGGGACTCCGCTTTTTAATCAAAACCGACAGCCCACTTCAGAATTTTCATAAAACGATTGTTGATCTTGATAATTTTTCGAGAGAAAATGCGAGTGCAATCGACATCGTGAGATAGTTGAATAAGTATATGTCGACCATCTAGCAGACCAATGTTCCAACTGCCCAATGGTTTCATAGCATCAAATTCTTTCCTAATGATCTCCAATTTTGGAAGACCATAAAGAAATTTTCCCACTAGAGCAAAACGCCAAGAGAACGCTAGAGTACCCGTTTCAACCTCAGTGAGAATAAGTGCATGCTTCCCATTTTTTTTCCAAGCTTTTTAATAAAGTGCGATCACCGCCACCTTCAATAGCCTCATGGTACGATTGTGGAACATTGCAAGGCTTATCGATAGCAAAAGCTGACTCTGAACCTGAAGGAGAGACACGAGCAGGAAAAGGCAAGTCGCCAGCAGGGGTATTTGCATAGGAACGGAGCGTCGAGGTCATCTCCCTCACAAGATAAGCGAGGAAGCTGTTATAATCTAATACTCCCCCTTAAGTTAAAGCATAGATGTCAATCATGTTCAATCGTCAAAGAACGGACGTGGCATATTCTTGGTGAGGATGTCCGCTATTTAACCCCTGGAGAGGGACTTTATGTGTCGTGAGGTCACCGAGGAGAAATTTGGGGAGGTGGTCAGATCACTTGCCAATAATTGGGTACCTGGCTATGATGGAGTTACTGCCTCCATTTTTAAGAATTTTTGGCCGTGGGATAAAAAAAGTGGTGTGCAATCCATATTTCAATTCTTTACCTCTGAGCGTACGGACAGCAGTTGGAAAGATACATTAATTGTTCTTATTCCAAAGGTTGTGAATGCGGATAAGCCTTCTAAATACCGCCCTATCAGCTTGTGTCAAACCATCTACAAGGTTGCAGCCTAAGTTCTGATGAATCTTATTAAAGGGGTTCTCCCCTCCATTTCAGAAGAACAAGGTGCATTTGTTCCCACCAGGTCTATCTCTACACATTGTTTGCTTGCTAACGAATTTATTTGCAGGTTCCAGCATTCCACTTCACAGGTTGGCTTTATGGCTCTTAAGGTTGATATGGAACAGGCCTATTATGACCGCCTGAGTTGGCAAACACTCTTGAAGGTAATGCAGGCATTTGGCTTGCCTGAAAGGTTTACTGGTTGGGTTCTTGAATGTATCTGTGACCCAAAATTTGCCATCCTTATTAATGGTGATCGTGCCCCGTGGATCCATGGAATGTGCGTTTAGGCAAGAATGCCCATTATCACCGTATCTCTTCATTCTCTGTTCTGAGCTCTTGTCGAGAGCGATTCACCGATGTGACACTTGATTTGGTCTTTCCTTTGCTCCGGGAGGTACTAATATTTTCCACCTCCTATTTGCTGATGATATCTTGATTGTTGTGGAGCTGATGATATCATGATTGTTACGAAGGCCGCTCCTAAGAATGCGAAGGCTATAAAGGATATATTGAATCGACACCGCTGTTGGAGGGAACAACGGTTAATGAAGCCAAGTCTTCTATACTTTTTAGTAAAAAAGCTGCAATTTGGAAGAAAAACCGTGTGGCTAGAATTCTGGGCTATAACAAAGTTACTGAGTTTGAATATTTAGGGATTAAGCTTGCTATAAGGAAGCTTGTAAAATCTGATTTCTACAAACTCATAGCTAATGCTGTTGGTAAAATCCAAGCACGGGTGAATAGACACCACCTCTCATTAGCTAGTAAAATCACTTTGGTGAACTTCTCGTGCTCCCTATGTCAATGTTTATCATATCTCACTCCGAACCTCCTAAAGCTGCATCGCATTATTTGGAAGGCTTATGCAGAAGATTCTTGTGGGACAAGGGCTCACGGGACCGTGGACTTCACTATATCAGTTGGGAGGAGCTCGGTAAGCCCACTTCTGACGTGGTAGGGCTTGCATGCTGCGGCTCAGTGGATGGGCCCTTTGCAGGCTAGAATTGCTTGGGACTTTATTAACCAACCACACGGCCTGGTTTTCAAATGTATAAGAGAGAAATATGGAGTTGATCCACGGAGTTGTTCGCGGTCAGGAACTGACTTAATAGCCTGGAAAATAATTACTGATGGTGCCGCCAGCCTTCTTAACATAATTCAGTGGGACATTGGTGATGGTAGCTGTGCCTGCTATGGAGAAAAATAGGATCCTAAACCGGCCCTTGCTCAGTGGCCAACGTTTATAAGAATAGTTCACTGGCAAAGAATGCCAGAAGATGAAAGTGTGATCCAATTGAGACTGAATAAAACTATGGTCCACGATCACCTTTGTGAACTTATCGAACCAGGCCCTTGGGAACTATTTGAGCCCTAGAGGGACTTCCATAGTCTGCACACTTGTCCTCTAGAGGTAGTAGAATCAAAACCCGGAGGGAGAAGCATGCACACCTCTTCTGTCAACTCTCCATTCAAAAATGCATTCTTGACATCTAGTTGGAATAAACCAATCCAGATTCACCGCAAGTGACAACAAGACCCGAATAGTGTTTAACTTAGCCACTGGAACAAATGACTCTTCATAGTCAACTCCGTAGGCATGAGAGTATCCTTTGGCAACCACTCTTGTCTTGTTGTGTTCAAAGGATCTGTCAGAGTTGAACTTGGTGCTAAAAATCCATCGACACCCTATAGCTTTCTCACCCGAGAAAGGTCCACGACGTCCAACACATGACTCCGCTGAAGAGCATTCATCTCCTCAATTGCCGTCGTTTTCCAGGCTAGATCAGCAAGAGCAACCTCAATTATTGTCGGTTCGAAGAACCTGAATAAGAATTTTGAATTGAGTTAAGATAAAGATCTAGAAGTTTTGAAAGATCACAATGACTTCTGATTTGTCTTTTAAAATGTAGACCCACCTCATTCGAGTGTGGTCATCAACTAAAATCAAGAATCACTATTTATTAGTGTAACTGGAGGTGCGAGAATGTCTGTGAATGAGAAAGAAATGTGCGAAACGTGTGTAAGTATGAGGTGGCTAATGAACCCGGTGATGTTTGGCTAACAGACACATCTCACAAATGAAGTGAACGAAGTTTTTATTAGAAAATATCAAATGATACATAATTTTCAAATATGGAAAACTATGATGACCTAAACGACAATACAACAACAAAATGGAACATTTAACGATTTGAGAAAGGCTAAAACTTTTGAGTGTCATGTCTTCACTCTTTGTGTTCTCCTCTTGAAAGTAGTAGAATCGAACTACCCTCTTAGCAATTTCAATCATATTCCCCGAACGATGATCCAAAAAAACACAACCATCAGATGAGAAAATAGCAACGCAATCGATATCACTTGTCAACTTGTTGGCAGATAGTAAAGTACATTGCAATCAGGAAACATATAAAATAGATTCAAGAGTTAGATCAGTCGTTAATACAATCTACCATTTATGAGCAATGGAGCTACAAGATCCATCGACAATTCTGATGGTATTTTTTCTAGAGCAAGGGTAGAGAGTCGAGAAATTTTGCAACTAGTGAGCCATAGGATTCGTGTGACGTGGGGGTTTTCCTCCAAAAGTCAAACACGTTCAGCTGAGAGGGAGCTGAACCGGTCCCCTCCCTCTCACTTTTTATTGGGCAGGAATTTTCCCGCCTTCCTATTTTCATTTCCCGCGCCTCCCATGTCTATTTATATGTGCTTTTAGGTCTTAGGATTTCAGTTTTATGTTATTTCCGATTTCAAATTTGTGAGCACAGTCGCGAGCATATTATTTTCTCTTTGAGGGTTGTATCTGGTGGTTAGGGTGGTACTTCAGCTATATTCCTGTCCCCGGTGGTGATTATCTTCTCCGACTTCCACTTGCAACCCTTTCCCTATCGTTCCCCCTGCTGCAGCCCTCTCCCGTGACCACCCCTGCTGTAGGCTATACCGTGATCTGCTCTCCGCAGCCATCCCACGCTACGCCTTTCCTTCCTAAACTGCAAGCCTGCCCCAGCCGCGTGCTAGTTGGGCCGCAACTCCCCATCAATTCCACTGCAATAACTCCCCCAGGCGCACTCCATCCAGGGCCCATCTTACCTGCCGAAACTCTCCCAGCTTTCCCGTGAATGGGGTCGCTGTTCCACTTCCCTTCCCACCAGCAGCCCCTCCTCCCGTGACAGCCCCAGCCCCTCCATTCCTCCCGTGACAAGACACCACCCAAACCCTTCCCGTTACAACCCCTCCCTTCCCATAACTCCTACCTCAGTCCACTACTCCCCCATCTAACAGCCCAACAGCAGCCTTCACCCTTTCCTTCCCCACTACAGTCCAACTCCAACAGCCCAACAACAGCCTTCACACTTTCCTTTCCCCACTCCAGTCCAACCCTATGCAGCCAACTGCAGCTCTCCCTTTTTTCTTCCCCCCTGCAGTTTGAACCCGTACAACCCCTCCTAACCTTCTTGTTGTCATCTCCCTCCGCCCCACATACAACTGAAACACCACCACCCAGATCCACGCCCTAGCTTTGTGTTTGTATCGTGTATTCTTATTGCAAGTCTTGTTGTTTATACTCCGTTGAAATTCAACAATAATATTTATGTTTTCATTATGATTTGATTTTCCTCCGGTATTATTTGATATCAGAGCTAGTCCAACCCTAGTCATATCCTAGGGTTTCTTAGCGTCCACCCCTTCCCAAGCCACTCCCACGAAAATTTCCTTTCCCAATTCCCAAATCTCTAACAAGAACTTGACCTAAACCTAATTTTTCCCTTGCTGATTTTCAAAATGAGCAACACCAAATTAATTTTTCTACACTGTCAATGAGTCTTCTGCATCATCTTTCACCTCTCAACCCTAAAATCTTAGTCATGTCACTAATGAGATACATGCCCGAGCCTACCCAGGACGAGATACAGCGAGAGCTCCGCCTCCTTCAGCGGAGGTTTATGGATATTGAAGATGAAATCCAACGGGAGGCTACCCTCGACCTTGCCGAAGGGGAGAACGAGAATATATGAAGATGAAATGGAAAACACAACGTCAGTTTCTACAAACTTACTATCGCCAAAAGTTGCACTCTGGCTTCCGAATATAAGAGATCGCCCCCCATGCTACTATCCAACAAAACTAATCTGCACATCATGAATTTGGATATGTGGAAGCAGAATGCACAACTAAGGGAGTGATGTACTTTACCGAGAAAGGTATCATGGAAAAGTTGGGAAAGACTTCGCGTACACTGAAGGCGTTGAGGACATAAACGAGGAGTATCGACCGCTAGTTGAAGAGACGAATGGTGATAAGGAAGATTAAACAGACTTCAAAGAGAATACTCATTTTTCAGTTAACGAGGAAGAGGCGCCACCAAATCCAATTGACCCCGAGATAGATATTCCAGCTGAGGTAACGGTCGTTATTCTAGAAGATAATGACTCAAAGGTAATTGTCAGCCAAACCGAGCATTAGATTATGGTTCCTAGAGCTAGCATCTTGCAAACGGTTAGAGGAACTTAAGAAGGAATGATCATGGATGTCTACAAAGTTTATAAGTTTGAAGAGCCGACATCAGATACAGGTCCACCCCAGATAAGCAAGATGCAGATTTTTCAGATGTATAGACCCCCTCCAAAGTTGCCCCAAAGGAGGGAGGTCCAACATATCAGAAATGGGGACATTGTGTTACACGTCAAGAACATTACATGGAGTTTTTCAGAGATTACTTTCAGGTCAGCATGGGACACCTCGTCAGATGTCCAGACGAAAGAGAAGAACCTCAACTTTGTAGTGGCCTCAAAGAGATTGAGGAGACAAAAATTCTGCAATGGGATCTAGATGGTATCTATGGGGAAGATGTCTCTCTTTAAGAGGAGCAGTGAGAATGGTCACAGATTTCAACTCAGAGTGGATTTCTCCACATATACTAGCTTATCAGTTGCACCCAGCCGAGTACGAGGAAAGGAAGAAATAGAATATAACTAGGATGATGCGATACCTGATTCATGGGGATACTTGTCTAGCTACAGTTCCTGCTCAGGTCGTGCCAAAGGTAGAAGAATATCTCTTCTATCAGAACGTGCTTTGGAACGACAATGTCTATATGTTCGACGTGCCAGAGGACTTGACGTTGTACCACGAGAAGCCAAAAGCTTCGACAAATCAGGTCGAAGCTCCCTCACCCTGGGAGAAAGACACAGGAGTTTTTCTCAAAAAGTTGAACCGGTTCAGTTGAGAGAGGGGGCTGAACCGGCCCCCTCCCTCTCTCCCTCATTTCATTAGACGGGAATTTTCCCACCTTCCTATTTTCGTTTTCCGCCCATCCCACTTCTATTTATATGTGCTTTTAAGTCTTAGGGTTTCAGTTGTATGTTAATTCTGATTTCAGATTTTTTAGAACAGCTGCCGGCATCCTATTTCCCCTTGAGGTCTGGGTGGTGCTCCGGTCATATCCCTCTTTCCGAAGGTGAATATCATCTCCGACGTCCACTTCCACCCATTTCCCTCCGTTCCCACTGTTGCAGCCCCCTACCTGCCGTTCCTCCAGTTGCAGCCCTCTCATGCGACCACCCTACTGAAGGCTTTACCGTAACTTGCTGCCCGTAGCCATCCCACGCTACCCCTTTCCTTCCTAACCTGCAAGCCTGTCCCAGCCGCCTACTAATTGAGCCGCAACTCCCAATCAATTCCACTGGCGTAACTCCCCCAAGAGCACGCCATCCAGGGCCATCCTACCTGCTGTAACTCTCCCAGCTTTCCCCTGTATCGGACCATTAATCTGCCGTTGTTCCACTTCCCCTCCCACCAGCAGAGCCCCTCCTCCCATGCCAGCACCAGCCTATTCATTCCTCCCGTGATAGCACTCCACCCTAACCCTTCCAGTGAAGCACCCTTCCCATAACTCCTGCCTCAGTTCACTACTCCCACATCTAACAACCCAACAACAGCCTTCATACTTTTCTTCCCCAGTACAGTCCAACTCCAACAGCCCAACAGCGGCCTTCACCCTTTCCTTTCCCCCACCCCATTCTAGCCCTATGCAGCCAACCGCAGCTCTCCCTTTTTTCTTCCCCACTGCAGTCCTAACCGTACAGCCCCTCCTAACCTTCTTGCTGCCAGCTCCCTCCACCCCACATACAACAACAACACCACCACCCTGATCCAAGAGAAAATATTCCGTCCGAACACCACACATTCGAACAGCCAACCACCGGCGGCCACGTTGCCATACACATCATTGGTGGGCGACGTGGCCGCCGGTGATTCGTCGTCCGGACGTACGGACGTCCGGGTGGAATATTTTTTACTGATCTACGCCTAGCTTTGTGTTTGCATCGTGTTTCTTTATTGCAAATATTATTGTTTGTAATCACTTTGAAATTCAACAATAAAATTTCTATTTTTATTATGATTTGGGTTTCCTCCGGTATCATTTGGTATAGAGATTTTCCTCCAAATGTTGAATCGGTTTAGCCCGAACCGGTTCCCTCCCTCTTTCCATTAGGCGGGAATTTTCCCGCCTTCCTATTTTCATTTCCTGTCGATCCAAAAGTTGTATCTGATTGTTAGGGTGGTGCTCTAACTATAAATAACCCTCTCCACAGTGCTGATTATCTTCTCCGATGTACACTTACAACCCTCTCACTGCCGTTCTCCCTGCTGCAGCCCCCTCCCTGCCGTTCCTCCCACTTCAACC
>NEWO01000004.1:1701339-1757388 GCA_003013225.1 Phalaenopsis aphrodite
GGAGACTCATAGAAAATGAAAGGAAGAGAGAGGGGAATGAAAAAAGAAAGTGGTGAAAATGTGGATCGCGGCACTGTAGCTGCTACAGTGCCACAACACGAAAAAAGCTCCCGCATCAATCTCCCGGGGTTGGGAAGCTTCGACCTCATTCGTCAAAGCTTTAGGGTAGAAAAATTCTAGTGGGGCTGATTTGGGTAAGGGCAGGTCTAGGGAACCCTAAAATAGGACTAAGTTTTGGATGACTACAATATCAAATGATGGATTTAACCGAAACCATGATGTAAGACACAAATTTATTAATAACTTAAAAATACAGTTACAATAATGACTCGAAAGAAAAACATCACATAAATCAGAACATAAAACAAAGCATTCAAACAAAGACTCAAGAAACAAAACGCAACAATCTCGACGAGGAAGTTCGAAGAGATGAGGTTGTAGCGGCAGGAATGTCATTGGCGGTTGGAATCCGTAGTCAGCAAGGATGGCAGCCGAAGCCGAGGAGCGGAGGCAGTGTACTGCACAAGGAGAGTGCAGTGGGAGGCACTCGGGGTGGCCTAAGGTGGGTTGCGGCCTACGGGTAAGGAGGCGACTGCAGACTGGACTCCAGAGAGAGGGTTGTAGGATGGCAGTGCGCTGGAATAATAGGAGGGAGGCAGGGAAGCTACCGGTTGGACTGCTAGAAGAGTTGGAAAGTCGACAAGGCTGCAGGAAAGCAAGAGACTGCAGGCGGGATGTTGGTCTACGAGGACAGCAGGTTGTGATGACTTGTCCGAAGACTGCAAGGAGGTTGGTGGTTGAACTGCTGGAAGCGTTGGAACGTCTGTGAGCTGCAGAATAGTGGGAAGTAGTTGAAACGGCGAAGATAAACACCACCTCGGACGGGGGTTTCAGCTGGAGCACTTTCCTCGTCATTAGATACAACCCTCAAGAAGAAAACACTCAGATAAAACTGAATTCATATTTCAAAATCAACACCCTTGATCCTAGATGCATAAACTTCTATTTATAAAAGACTTGACCCATCTTAGAAAACAATTAAATTAAAAAAGGAGAATAAAAATAAAACCAAGATCTCAGATTTAAGAAAAATTAAATCAGATTTTAGAGTTTTAGGAATGGTTTTAAATTAGGAGGAATAAAATCAGATCTTTAATTTAGAATTTTTTTGGAATTAGTAAAGGTCTAGGAAGGGAGGACAGGCAAGGGAGGAAAAAAAAGGCAAGAAGAAGATTGGAGAAAAGGAAGAAGGGGCGGTGGGGCCCTCTCTAAGAGGGCCAGCTGGACTGGCCCCCACATGAGCTCTGTGTCAGTCTCCCATGGTTGGTGGGGCTTCGACCTCAACTTTTGAAGTTTTTGGATCTTCAAACTAAGGAGTGAGATCTACAACATTGAATGTGGCAGAAATCTTTTGTGTTGTCGTTGAGTTATCGCATAATTCTGAATGGTCCGTCTGCTCTAGGTTTCAGTTTTTCGGAAGCTCCTACGGAGAATCGTTCCATTTTCAACCGAATACAGAAGAAGTCGCCCTCTTTGAATGTCACCGTTTTCCTTGATTTATTTGCTTATGCGTGATATTTTCTATTTTGTCTGGCAATCTCTTTGCCAACCTCTTCATGTATTTGTTGGATTTCGTGAACCCGTTATGTAGCATCTTGACTGAGTTCCAACGCTGGTAGGAGTGGAATCAGATCAAGCTGCGTGAGTGGATTATGGCCGTAAACAATCTCAAATGGACTGTGTCCCATTGTCTAACTAGTGGATGTGTTGTAGGCAAATTCTGTTTGGGCGAGAAGGAGATCTCATTGCTTGATATTCTTTCCCACAAAACATCTCATTAGATTTTCCACATTTCTGCTCACTACTTCCGTCTGACCTATCTGTGGATAGGTTGCTAAACTGAATTGGAGCTTAGCGCCTAACTTTCCCCTTAAAGTTTGCCAAAAGTGACTAAAAAATTTGACATCTCTATCAGAGCTAATAGTCTGGGGATCCGTGTAATCTGACAATCTCTCTGAAGTATAAGTCAGCTATATGAGAGGCGTCTAGTGTGCGGTGACATGTTATGAAATGTGTTATTTTATAAAATCAGTCTACTACAACCATGACAGAATCTTTGTCCCGCTATATCCTGGGGAAACCCAATACGAAGTCCATGCTAACATCCACCCAGGGTGCTTCTGATACAGGTAACAACATATACAACCCTGTATTCTGCCCTCGTCTTGGCCAAATAAAAATTCTTGTATTGTCAGTCGTGGCGCTTTACATCCCTTGTTAATTTAGGCCAAAAGAAGTGTTATTTGACGAGGGTGAGAGTTTTGTCTCTGTCGAAATGGCCAGTGAGGCCTCCATTATGATTCTCTTGTACAATTGCTTCTCTCAAGGAGCATCTTGGAATGCATAATTTATTGCAGTAGACAAGTAGTCATCTGCACGATAGTACTGCCATCTTGGTTTTCTTGACATTGTTCCTAGATATCTTTGAAGTCTTCATCTGTTGTGTACAGGTCTTTGATGATCTTGAAACTATGACGCTTGTTTGCATTGGGGTGATTAATAAGTGACGTCAGCTTAGTGCATCCGCAAAGCAGTTCTGGCTCTCTGCTCTGTGTTTAATTAAGAAATTTAATGGTGCAAAAAAATCTTCCCATGTTGCATGCCGACCTTTAAGCTTACTCCGCCGGTTCAAAAATTTCAAGGCTTCAATATTTGTAAACAAGGTGAACTCACTTGCAGCAAGTAGTGGCTCCGGTGCTCGAGGGCTCTTACAATTGTGTAGAATTCTTTGTTGTAGGTTGGGTACTTCCTCCTGCACTAGTTGAGTTTCTCGCTAAAAAAAGCAATAGGGTGACCGCCCTAGCTCGGTACTACCCCAATTCAGATGTCTAATGCATCACATTCTACTTCGAACAATTGTGTGAAATCTGACAAGGATAGAACCGGTGCTTGAGTTACTTTTCTTTGAGTGTGTCGAAACTAGGCTACGCGGTGTTTGGCCAAGTGAACTATTTGCCTTTTAAAAGCTCGATGAGGGGAACGGTAACAGTGCTGAAAATTTTAATGAAGCGATGGTAAAATGATGCTAACCCCAAAAACTGTCTTAATTTGGTAGAATGATCGTTGTGTGGTCCAGCTTATTATAGCTTCGATATTTGTCGGGTCCATTTGGATGTCTGCACTGGATATGATGTAACCCAAAAAAACACATTTGATTTGTCATGAAAGTGCACTTCTTTGGGTGGGTGCATAATTTTTCATTCTGAAGCACTTCGAAAACTGCTAACAAGTGTTGTACATGTTCCTCTTCAGAATGGTTGTAAACCAATATGCTGTCAAAGTAGACTACAAAGAACATCCCAATGAGGTTGCAAAATATCTGATTCATTAATCTCATGAAGGTGTTGGGTACATTTGACAGACCAAAGGGCATAACTGTCCGCTCGTATAGTCCATCATGTGTCTTGAAGGAGGTCTTCCATTCATCGCCTGGTCTCATCCGTGTCTGGTGATATCAATTGCGTAAGTCGAAATTTGGGAACAGAGTGGCTTCGCGTAATGTCCAAGAGGTTGTCTAGTTGGGGAATGGAGAATCGTTAAGTTGATAGCTATTTTTTTATGGTTCTAATCGATACACATCCTCCATGGTCCATCTTCCTTGAGTACCATTAGAGCAGGCACAACACAGATTTATACTTTCTCTTACTAGCCCTCTCGTGACAAGATCTTGCACTTATCATTGTAGTTCCTCCTATTTCGTCGGTCTGAGCCTGAAGGCAGGACGATTTGGTAAGACTGATCCGGGTATCAAGTCTATTGCATGATGAATGTCCCTCAGTGGTGGTAGTGTTTCCTGCAAATTGTTTGTCATGACGTCCTGGAAGTCTTGTAGTAGAGGTTGTAGATGTGCTGGTATTAGGTTTTCTTCCTCGAACCTCTCGAGTAGGACTAGAGCAAATAACAGCGGTGCTTCTCAAACTGACTGCATGAATGTGGTTTTTAGAACGATTGTTTCCTTGGTGTCGTTTACTCCTCTGGCATCTTTACTTGGTAGTAATATGATGTGCTTGCCATCTTTCTTGAATGAGTAAGTGTTTTTAAACCCGCCATGTTGAGCTTTACGATTGTATTGTCAAGGTCATCCTAGTAGAATATGTCATGCGTCCATGGGAACGACGTCACATCATACATGTTCCTTTAATTGGTTGTCTATCGAGAACTCAACAAGGCATTACTGATCCACGTAGATTTCATTCCTTTTTTTCAGCCATGTGAGGGAATAGAGTAGAGGATGTTTTTGCACGGGTAATTCTAACATTCTCACTATTAATGTCGATATGACAATTTCACAACTGTCACTATCGATTATCAAGCTGCAAAATTTACCTTTAACTATACACTTTGTGTGAAAGATGTTATGTCGTAGCTATGATTGATCCTATGTTGATTCTGATTGTAAAACTCATCGTATGACTAGTAACTCGCCTTCATCCTCTAGGAACTGAAGTGCTTCTTCAGTATTTTCTTCTGCTTATTCATCCTCGCTTTCCTCCCTAACACCTTGATCTCTAAAAGAGAATTTATTTTGTGGGACAATTGGAAGCGATGTGGTTGAGGCCATGGCATCTAAAACACTTTCTACCTGGCATTGGCCCTAATGAGCTACCATTTTCGGGTTTCTTGTGGCTTGGATTAGTTTTTTCATTACCGGGTGTTGGTTTCCTCGTTCTTGGTGTGCTTTTCTCGGTAGGTGTAACAGCTAGGGTTGGCTTGTGTGAGGATTGCTGCCAGAATGAAAACTACGATCTAGCCTGCTTTGTTGTCTTTCAACTTTCAGGGCTAATGTTTGGATGTCACTCAATGACCAATAGGATTGTAGTTGAACTACTTTGCTAATGGCGGGCTTCAGACCTCCGAGATAGCGGGCGATAGTATACTCCTCTTGTTCGACCAAGTCGCACTTGATTTGCAACTGATCAATTTTGGATGTGAATTCCTCTACAAACATCTCTTTGCTATAGTTCATGAAGCTTCAGAAACATGCTTGACGGCCGTGTAGTGGCAGATATTTCCACAGTAGCGCTTTCTTCATTTTGTCCCACTTCTTGGATTTGTCACCATCATCCCTTGTTCGTTCACGTTGTAGGTTATCCCACCACAACGAGGTATGCTTTTTCAGTTCAATAGCTGCTAGTTTGACCCGCTTATCTTCAGGTATCTCCTTGTATTCGAAAGTTCGTTCGACTGCTAGCAATCAGTCAAGAAATTCATTTGGATTCATACCACCATCAAATTCAGGGAGATCTATTTTAATGGCGAAGCCGCGATGAACTTACGGTTTTTCTCATGGTCTCCTCTAGTATTGGATGCCAAAACGGCGTGGACGATATTCTTCGTCCATCGCATCGTCCCGGTGGAATGGATTGAGATCGCCGTTCCTGTCTTCATGTCGACTTTCTAGGTCACAATCGAGGGTAACCTCGCCTTGGGTTCCTTCATCTAGTTCTGTCAATTGTCGTTGAGACGACAGATTTCACATTGTAGCGCTACCCGGGTGGGGTCCAGTACTTTTCTGCCGTGGGGAAAATGTGATGGTTTGGGGAAGAAAATGTCAAGGAGAGTGGTGGGAAAAAAAGATGGAAAGAAATGACTGCGAGAAGAAAGAGGAACTCAAGAAAATAAGGAAAAGAAAGAAAAGAGAAAATTTTTTGGTTTGGGTAGGGGTGTGGATGCTAAGGAACCCTAGGATAAAACCAGAGTTAGGCTGACTATGATACCAAATGATACCAGAGGAAGCCCAAACCGCAATAGAAATAATAATATTATTTTTGAATTTCAAAGATTACCACAGAACTGGTCAAAAAAGGAAATAAACGACAACAAAACAACAACACAAATATAAAGACACAACACAAACTCCAATAAGAGTTGCAGAAAGATAAAATATTTCTTCGGGGTCGAGCTAGAGTCGGAGCACGACCTGAACTCTTGGAGACGATCACCACCTCGGACGAGTTACAACCAGAGCACCTTCTCGCCGACGGATATAGCCCCCCGAAGATGAAGAATGCCTCAAAGGCAACACTAAGAAATCAACATTCATCCAAATCTCCTTTCCTAAGCAAAAGCAGCCCCTATATATAAGAGGTATTAGGACTTATATTAGGAAATGCCTTCAATTAGGAAATAGAATAAAAGAAAGTATTATAATAGACAAGGATTTATAATATGGAATTTCATGAAAAAATAAAAAATAGAAAAGGCAAGCATAAAATAGGTAGGAAATAAAATAAAAGCATCATAGAAAAGTAAAGGAAGAGAGGGAAACGAAAAAGGAAAGGGAAAGAAATTTGGGTCGCGGTATTGTAGCTGCTATAGTGTTGCGACCCGGAAAAAGCTCCTGCGCCATTCTGGTTCTCTATCTCACGTCAGAACTCCTCTCCTTCATGCTTTCATCCTATTCGTTTTTGCTGGTCGGCTTGCATCACACGTCCTCCAGGAGTCACTCGACTTTGCTCCTCACTATTCCCCATCCTGTCTCCCAAAACAATCCTCTCCCAGCTCACACAAAATATCACACAACCATGTATTGTCTCTCTTCACTTCGCACAGCAGCACACCCCAACTTCCTTCCCTCTCGCTTGCCTCACACAGCACTCCACTAAAAGGCTGAGGGATCGGGTGTGACAAAATATATCTATTTACAAATTATTACTAGTATGATAATTATTATTAACTGTAAATTAATCAAAACTCAGTTCTTAATTATGATTAAATATGAGTTCAATTCACTGATTCTACAATTAAAGCATGAATTAAGGACTAATCCTAACTTAATTGATGTTAAACTCATTGTGGCCCAAAGACACAAAAGATATAATATCATAGCAGTGAGTTCAATTAAAGAAAACAAAACTGAAACTAACTTCAATGAATCTCATTTTCAGGAGTCACTCAAACCACTTCAAAATAGGCAAGCGTTGATTGATTTATGCAATAGACCAGCAGTTAAAAAAAGAGAAGGGGAATTCATTATTAGCCAAAGTAAGAAATATAATTGTATAACTGTAAGATAACAAATAACAAGAAGCCTTTATCCGTGAGGTCAGCTACATGAATCTTTTTCTCCATTGTGTCCAATTGAATGTCCTATTTTCATTTAATTCTAGTAAATTAAGATCATTTTCTATACAAGCCCAAGTCTTTTTATGCCTACCTCTACCTTTCCTAAAATAAGCTAAATCTAAAACATCTACTCTCCTAACCAGGCCATCATATGGTCAATGTTTAATGTGACCAAACCATCTAACGTGACTCTCTCTAATGTTGTCTACCACTGGAGCTACTCCAACCGTTTCATAGATATATTCGTTTTACATTTTGTTTCTAAATGTAAAGTCACACATCTATCTGAGAATTCTCATCTTAACAACAATTAATTTTATGCTTCTCTATTACAAGTCAACATTCTACACCATAAAGCATTGTAGGTCTCACCACCATCTTATAAAATTTTCCATGAAGTCAACGCGGTATTTTTCAATCACACAATAGATGTGACGCATTCCTCCACTTCAACCATCCAACTTGAATTCTAACAGTAACATCACCATCTATATCACCATCACATTGAACAATAGACCCGAGATATCTAAAACATTCTCTGCTTTTAATGATTTGATCATCCATTGTTACAACTCTGCAACTAGATATGCTATTAAAATTACATTCAATGTATTCAATTATAGATCTACTCAAACGAAGATATTTGGACTCTAAAGTAGACCTCCATAATTCATGTTTTTTTCCTGAGCTCTTTCTCTAGTCTTATCCACAAGAATGGCATCATCAGCGAAAAACGTGCACTAAGGTATATCCTCCTGTAAATGCCAAGTAAGAGCATCCATAACTAAAGCAAAAAGATAATGTCTTAAAGCCCATCTCTGATGTAATCCAATTGAAATAGAAAAATATTTGATCAATCCTCCTTCTGTTTGAACACAAGTAACAGTTATAGTATAAATATCTTTAATGACTTGAATATAAGTCATATCAACATCTTTCTTTCCTAAAACTCTCCAAAAGAAATTTTCTTAGAACCCTATCATAAGATTTTTCTAAATCACTAAGAATCATATGAGATCTTCCTTACTCTCTAAATTTCTCCATCAAACCTCTCAATAAATGTATAGCTTCCATAGTAGACTTTCCCGACATAAATCTAAACAGATTTTGAGAAATTTTTGTATCACATTGTAACCAATGTAAAAAATAAAATAAAATAAAATAAATAAACAAATAATTCTTCAGGTTGGTTCAAAGGGAGACAGACGGTCTTAAAAATGAATAAGTTGTATCCATTTGAATCAGTTGGGAGCCAAAAAGAGTAATAAATAAAGTTGCGAGAAGAAATCTTACTTACCTGTGTGCGATTTCAGCAACTCGCATGTGTCTAGGCAAGAAGATGATGCCATTGCTTGAGATGGGGGTGTGGCAATTGTTGGTGTATCAAAGTCAGCATTGGAGAACATGTTTGTAGCATGTGCAAGGGGCTTGTCATGTGTAGGAAGGAGGCTGGGTCAATACCAGGGTGAATAAGGCAAAATCTAGTTGAACAACTTTGTCTATGTAGGAAGGAGTAGAAGAGGCTTTGCATGCAAGTTTGTGTACGGAAGACTAGAGACGACTAAGCCGGTCCGAGCAGCCAGGAAGAGAGCCTCGTGCAAGAAGGATGGAAACTTGTGTTGTGCCTGGGGTTTTGCATACAAGCAGAGGACTCGAAGACAAGGAAAGCACAGGAGCATTCATGTGTGGGAGGCATGTTGGTCTAATTGAGCGGTCAATATTTTAATAAATAGAAGATATTTGTTTATTTATTTATATATTATTAAGTTATATTAAACTTCAAGAATTAATATTAGTGATCAAGTCTAGACAAGCAATTGAAGAAAGGAATATTCGGATCGAGACAAAGGTTTATAAATTAGAGGAAGGGATGTTCTATTATGTTACTGTAAACTAAGAATTAATATTAGTGATCAAGTCCAGACAAGTGATTGACGTAAGGAATATTCGGATTGAAATTGAGGTTTGTGAATTAGAGGAAAGGACAAGGTGAGGCAAGTTTAAGGTTAATTTTCAATTTGGAATTTTACATATTTAATTGAAAATATTAATCATTATTTTATTGATTAATGTTAAAAGTAAAAAAAAGAATATTTATTTTGGAAATTAAGAAGTAACAACAATGAAAAATGAGGAAAAGTAATGTATTTATTTATGTATGTTATTTTAATTAAATATAATTAATTAAGTAGATATTAAGTTTTCATGAGTAGAATCAATAATAAGATTTGGAAGAGCATTTGATTCAAAAGATTTTGGGGAAAAATATTTAAATTAATTAGTTATATTTTAGTTATTTATTCTAAAAATAAGATCTTTATTTATACATGCACTTTTAATTAATGGATATGGATGATGGTCAAAGGAAGTAAATAAAGGAATAAGCATTTAAAGAAATCTCTTAAAGATTAAAGTGTGACACCTCATTTCATCTCCTTGAGGGACGAGGAGTGAAATGGAAGTGAATGGTCGAGAATGCGGAGAGGTTATTAGTCCTATAAATCGTCACGTATGCGGGAGGCAAAGGCAAGATCGAGAGGCAGTCACGAACACTGAGTGAGAGCTTAACGGGGGAGTCGATCAGTGCGAGACAAAGGCAGGAGACCGGCGAGCGCAAGCCAGGGCTTCCCCGTAGCCGAAGACGATAGCGTAGTTGGATGAGTCCTGCGGAAGTATCGGCGTCGATAGCTGATGAGGGTGATGGTGTGGGAGGAAGAAGCCGAGCAGAACGTCCACTTCACGAGGAAATCATAATGTCGTGTTAGGAAGAAGACTTGTGAATGTGTTGTGCGATCGAACCGAAGGAGGAGTCCTGCGAGCATGTCCTATGCGATATAAGAAGCTTCTATCAGGCCAAGAGGCTCGTGCATAGCAGAGAACAGTCAGGATCGCATGCAAAGAAGGAAGATGGGTTTTCGTGTGCATAGAGCTCTCGATCGAGAAATAAAATGGTGTCTTAATATTTTAATTAAATTGTTTAAGAAAAATTTTGCATGTATAATGAATAAATATAATAACAATTAGAATTGCACAAAGTAAAAAAATCAAAATTTAAAATTAAAATAATGTAAAGTCAATAGTTAATTAAAATAATAAATTAATTAATATTTAGTAATATGAATAATCATGTTTACTGTAGGCATCAATTTTAGAAAAGTTGAGGTCAAAACAATTCTAAGAACAAATTAATCAAGTGAGTGCTCCTACTATTAAATTATAGTACCATTTTTGTATCTCTTCTAAACCAATTGTATAAATTATTATTCATGATTAATTAGTGAAATTGATTTGATTCTTAAATTGTATTGTAAAAATAATGTTATTTATCTTAAATTCATACTAAGAATAGGAATAGGTTGGAGCACAAAAATTTGAAGACTCTAATGTAGGTAAGATATAATACTAAAATGAAGGGGAGAAGTATAAGAAAAAAATAAGACTTCGATCCAATATTAATAAATGACATGAACTCTAATGACGAGTGGTTTGTTGAGAAAAAAAAATCTTGTGCTTCAACAGAAACCTTTTTAGGTGAATGAAAAAGATGCATTTGATGTCGATGTTATAAAAAATGTGACCATAAGTAATGCAAATGAATAACAAAATTTATGAAAGAAAGAAATGTTTTTATAACATATTCTCATATAAAAAGGAAGTTGAATAAAAAAACAAGTTTCATATTTAATTTTAATTGTCTTTTACATAATTAAGTATTCTTATAGAAAAAAAATCTTAAATATTTACAAATATCATTTTGTTTATTTTTATAATATAGGCAACAATGGTAAGAAGAAGCGGATTGTTAATGCATCAGGGACTGAGCAGGACAATGACTTTAATGAAATGAAATGTAGAACCCATGAAGGACCTGGTTGTGATTTGAACACAACTATTGGTGAAGAAAAAAAAGAAGATTTTGAGGATGAACATGAAGAATGAATAATATTCAAGGATTGAGATCAATTGAGCACTAGTTTATTTTTTGGCCCAAACATGTTTACATATTTTTATATTTTTGTACTTTTTAAATTGGATTTGTGTCAAAATCTTGAAGATTTAGTCCTAGATGACTTATTTTGAGATTGGATAAGCAAAAGTTTCTATTTTTATCACTTAAAAATTATATGACTTGTATTTATTTTATATTGTGGGGCTTACGCCATGTCCCGTAATAGTTAAAATGTCATGCTCAGTTCCTTCCCCCGGTCGTTGGTTTCTATGTTTTGTCATTTTTATAGTATTACTTGTTTTACTATATCAAATTAGAAGATCTCATATGTTTTGTGAGAATGTGTTTATTTATGTATTGTCGATTAGTGATTCTTCTATAATTGAATATTTTTGTGGACTAACATTGCCGTCTAGAAATATTTGCTTTCACTGCCCGATACTACGTTCCCACCTTGATTAACTCTAAGTTCCCAAGCAATATCGTGCCAATCAGGAGGCCCTCACTTAGGTTGGAGCTAGTCCCTTCTACAAAACTGTGATCTGGTAATTATATTCTTCAATAATATAAGATTTCTTGCCAAGGGACTGTTTAGCAAATTTTTTTAATGGAGCATTAAAAACTAAAATAGAACCAAATGATAATAGACATAGCATTTTGTTACTATCAATAAAAAGGAGAAGTTAAGAACTGAGATAAGTACAAGAAAAAAAAATATACAAAGCATATAACCAAATTGTGGGCATGTGTAATTAAGCATAGACTCAGGATTATCATGTAGGTATTGGGAATCAGTTAGTTTTTATACAAGATTTAAAACAAAGTTGAATTTTGTGCAAAGGTAATTAGTCAACAATATATGGAGCTAAACAAGATCCTCACATGATTTTTATTGATATCAAGAAAGAATAAAATCAAGTATCAAGAGAACAAATTTGGTCAGTAGTAAGTAACAAAAAATATGAGTTGATATTATATAGTCAATGATATGTGTGCGTCTGACAGAGATGGGTATCAAAATAGTCATGGGTCGACTCAGAGTGTGCACTAATAATAGGATTACATTAATGTATAATTTTAAGAGTATATTTTTATTGGTTATGGCGTCTCTCTAATTAATGACGATCAATTTTGCATGTAAAAAGACAAACAAAAAAAAGAAGAGAAAACTGGTTTTGAGAGCATGTGTAGCTCTCATCAAACAAATGAAAAATGTGAATTCATAAAGCTAAACCTATGTTTGGATAAGAATAATTATAATGATGATGATCAATAGTGGCATTGAAATGACTCAATTAACTTCAAAAATAAAAAAGGGACACATGTTTCTGAATAAATGGCTACATGAAATCCATTCAATTTCTTCAAAATGGTTGGTTAAATTTTTCAAAAAAAAACAATAACTAAGAAGGCGCTAATAAACAATTATCTCTAACAAATCTATATGAAAAAAATTATAACACAAAAATAAAAATTTTGAGTTAAAATTTGAAAATAGCAATGCAAGAAAAACATGTAGCATACCCACAAGCCCAATTGCAAACATTCTCCACTGAATTTCGGTTAATAAGTACCTTCGCATACCAATCAACCCATTCACTATTTTCCTGCAAAAACAAAGTAAATCATTTTTTCAACAAATGAACCGCAAAGTTCGCCTACAATCATAAACTACAAATGCACCCTCCAGTAACTGTTACATCAAATTGACAAAAGCTATCTTAGGAAAATAAGAATGTAATTCTTAAGGAAATATAACAATCATAAATTTTGACCTATAATGAAAAAATAGGTATCACAGGGATGTAACTGTTTACATCGGCACCTAAGGGCAAATTTATCTTTTATTAGCCTGTGAGAAATTTAGTTTTTTATCATTTATTATGATCAAGTCTCATGTCTTAGGGTTAGAGTTTGGGAGTGATTTCCTATGTCTCTAATTGTAAGATTTGGTAGAGATCTCATGACTCTCAAATTATAGGTGCTTATCTTTGAATTCATGTGTTTTGGATTACTAAAAGCATAAATATTTGCTTTGCCCTAAATTCTCCGTGAGAAGTCATTCTGTTTCCTATCAAATTTGTGTCAGAGTATTCGGTATGAGGAGGATCTAGAGCCAGAGTTTCAACAGAAAAGCAATCGTAGGAATTAGAATTATCATAGAGGAGCACCCGATCCTGTCATGGCGTGCCATATAATCACGAGTTAAGCTCGTTGGGACGGCGACAACAGGATTGTAGAGTCCAAGGCCGCGAGTTAAGCTCATGGGGAGGGCGACGAAGGATCACGACTTACTGAGACCCAAAACTTCATCTTTCTCCTCCCCCGCTCCGTTTTCAAGTACAATCACAATCAAAGCTAGCTGAGAAGGTTCCAACAGGATTGCGGAGAGCTAGGTGGGAAACAACACTCTTTAGTCGCGATTCGCAAGGAAACAACATCGGGACCAGACATACCAATAGTCGTGATACAGACATGTGTTTGCTGAAAAGAGGCGAATCTCGCAATACAACCGCAATTGTAGCTAGCTGGAAAGTCTCACGATACAGTCACGATCGGATCGGTGAGCTTACGAAGGGTCGCACACCTCCATACCCGAAACTAAAGATACATGTGTGATTGCAGTGGTTACAACTATCAAAATTAAAGCTCACTAATCCTCTACACCTCTTTCAACAAAATTGTCTCAGTAGTAATGACACCCAATAAAGTAGACGCTCTATAGAAGATATTAGAGAAAGAGGTTAGTCAAATCAAACCTGAAATGAATGAATGTTTCTCGGACATGGAGGGGCGGTTCGAGAGGAGATTCACGGCCCTTAAAGAATTCATGATGAAAATCATGAAGTTTCACAAAAACCACCTCAAGGTGCCACAAAATAGAAAAACAGCGTCGAGAACAAATGCAGGCAGCAGCAACCAAAAGGATTTGAGCCACATTAAAGCATCATCGCTACTTCAGGCAGATTGGGAGTTGCAGTATCGAGCCAAGAAATCAATAACGGACTCGAACGACAACACTTGGAAGAAATAGCACGACATTCAAATGGCTTGAACAAATGAAAGCAAGCAGGATCAAAGTTGACAGAGATGGAAGACACATTAATACTGATTCTTGTGCTCGATAAGCTACTAGATAAGTTGTTGGGGGCTGCAATATTATCTAAAGATCGACTGGAAGTCAGGACACCATCATATTCAGATGCACTGAAGGATATGCACGAGATATTTTGAATTCTTGAGGATCACCACGAATTTCTAGTTAAATGGAAATGATTCCAAGATGAAGATGTACCGTGGGAACCATACGACTAGATCCAACATTAGTTTTTTTTCACCTTGAGAGCAATTTATCTTTTGGGGAGGGGAGTAACGTTAAATCGGCACCTAAGGACAAATTCATATTTTATTTGCCTACGAGCAATTTAGTCTTCTATCATTTATTATCATTTAGTATAAATAAAGATACTAAGTTTAGGGTTAGAGCATGATGAGATTGAGCCTTGAGTCTTAGGGTTACGGTTTAGGAGAGATTTCTAATACGATTAGAGTAGAAATCCACACAGAATTTCGTAGAAATTAGGGCAAACAAAAATTCTTATTGCAATAATCTCACACGAATACAAAGATAAACACCTACAATGCGAGAAGTAGGTTGTCTATCCCAATTCCTACAATTCGAGAAGGAGGAAATCTTTCCCAAATCCTAGACATCTCATGCATAAGCCTAACACTGGACATAACAAATCTATGTATATCCAACAATAATAATAATAATAAACTAAATTGCCCTTAGACTTACAGAAGACAAATTTGTCCATAGGCTAGGCACCCCCGTAATAATACCCCCCAAAAGTCACGTTGTCATTAAGGTGGGAAAAAATGAAAGTGTTCCTCCTCCCCCACAGTTGTCTCTATTTCTTCATTCTACTTCCTCGTCCTGCAATATGAGAACTTGTAATCTTCGATCCTTATAACGGTGTCCTGGGTAACCTTCTCATCACACTGAAAACATAACTCCTCGGCTCGTTTCTCTTGAATCTCTATCTTTGTAAGGTGTTTGAGTGGTGCTCCCAGTCGTGGTCCATTATTCATGTCCCGTGCAGCCTCCCTCTAGACTTCCACTGTCTGAACTTTTGACATCGTCGTGGTTGCAACAGTTCCATACAATCCTTCATCTGTGTTGCACTTGTTAATGTTCTTTGTTTGGTTCTTGTCTTTCACCATCTGGGTTGGCTTCATCATCTCCCTCAATCCCCGTAATCTTAGTAGTCGGAGTGATGCCCGTATGTCCGGCTTTAAGCCCTTCATGAAACTCCCCTCCAGTCCAGCCTCAAAATACCTCACAGTTGTCCCAACAATAGTTCAAATCTCTCTCTATATTCCATGATCCTCTTCTGAGTCAATGCATAGAATTGCTAGTGTAAATCTTCTTCCCGAATGGCTCGGAAAAGTTCCAACAAACAATTCTTAAATTCATCTCAGGAACAAATCAGGTATATAGCCTCCCTCCACTGAAAGCAGGCTAAGATTTTTCCCTCCAAACACAACCCCGTCTCCATAAGTTTCTCCTCCTCATCTAGCCAATTCATTGTGAAATATCGCTCTACCTGATACGCCCACCCATGTGCATCTTCCCCCTCAAAGATCAGCATCTTCAACTTCATAACTCTAACATTTCCACCCCAACTTACGCTTCCTTTGTTGTTTCCCCCAATGTATCGAGGGTAAAGCTCATTCCTGCGACCATAGCCATATTCCATCCTTCTCTTCCTTCTTGGTGCTCCTCCATACCTAAAACAAAATCCTTTTTTTCCCAACCACTTCCATCAAAAATCTCCAATATACACCTAATTGTAGCCCTGAGAGGAGGTTCATGATGGTGGATGTTGTCCTCCTCATGTACCTCACCTTCAATCTATTTTCCTTTCAATCTTGTTACAAATTCTATAGTCAATCTTTGGTTAGGGATTGCAAATTGAGTTATCGGCGGGTTTTTGGATTGCATCCAAATGCTCTTTAGCATCTCTCAAATTTCCCCCATGCTCTCGAATCGATCCTCCAGTCAGTTCTCCATAGAAGAGAGCACCTACTCTACAGCGGCGAACCTTTCTTCCATCCCTTTATTTGGCTCATCTCTTCCTCCAATTTCTTTTCGAAATCTACTTTCATTGCTGACATTACTCAGAAAATTTTTTGATTACCAAAGACGGAATCCTCAATATGTTGATGTCGTCGATGATTTCCAAATAGTTAAAATCATAGCGTCCAATGCAGCAAAATTGCGATCTAGCAATAGAATCTGAAGGAATTCTGCTCAGAGGCAATCCACTAACAAATTCTAGAATTTTTTAGTTCGCTCATTAAAAAATGATAGGTTATGTCACTATGTACGTTGCGATCCTGACATTGATAACCAACTACGTGAATCGCGATTGTATTGTACGAGACGAGCCACAATCCCGCTGTCAGCACCTTGCAATCCTTGATTTGCATAGTTCTCCGCTTTCGTTTGCGTCGAAGTCGGACACTACGATCACGGGGACGCGACTAAAAGACGTGATCTTTTCCAACGTGTTGATTACTTCGCATCGTCTCCTTCCCAGCGAGCTCTAACCATTTACGATCCCGACGCTACCTTCCCAGGTAGTTTTAATCGTGACTCGATCGCGTAGAAGATGCAGGAAGAGAAAAATGGAAATTTTGGGTTTCTGTGTGCCGCTTCCAAGCTAGTTTTGCTCGTGATGGTAACGAAGGGTTAGGTCATGAAAGCAAGACCAGAACCCATCATTATTGCGTGCGACAGAGGAAGGCGAGAAAGATGTGAGTTTTGAGTCTCGGTTAGCCGCCATCCTTCGTGCGGGAGTCATCCCAATTACAGTATCGCTAACAAAGACTTAATCCTATCAGGCTTCCAAGTAGAGGCCGCTCTGTACCCAACGATCCCTTCCCTCGATCTCGGTGCAAAATGCGACCAGAAATCTTGGTTGCAACAATCAAGTGCTTAATTTTCCATAATTCGAAAGCTATGATATCAATTTGATATGATCTAATGTTGAAATCCACCCAAACTTTTGTAGAAATTAGGGCAAATAAAAAGTCTTATTGCAATAATCCAAACACACATGAATACAAAGATAAACACTTACAATTCGAGAGGTAGACAATCTCTCTCAATTCCTACAAATCAAGAGATAGGAAATCTCTCCCAAACCCTAGACCTAAGGCTCACAACTCAATATCATGCATAAACCTAGCCCTAGACATAACAAGTTTATTTATACCAAACAATTGGCCTTAGACGAACAAAAGAAAAATTTGCCCTTAGACTAGGCGCCCTTGTAATAATTTCCTACCTCTAGAATTGTAGGAATTGGGAGAGATTGTCTACCTCTTGAATTGTAGGTGCTTATCTTTGCATTTGTGTTGATTTGGATTATTAAAGAAAATATTTATTTGCCCTAAATTTTCTGTGAGAAATCATTCCATTTCCTATCAGTATCACAAAGTGGGACAGCATTATGACCAAAATCACAAAGATTTCCTGAGAGAGCTGGCTAAGAAAAACAAAATATACCAATAAAAAGAGTATTTAACACCAACTAATTTGCCTTTATATAACCGAACAGGGAAAGATGTAGGAAAATGTTTTGCACTAAACTCCAATAAATATGGAAAATGGTGGACATGCATGATATATGGTGCATTTGTTACTGAATAGAAGCTTTCTCACATATTACAAGCACCTCATAAATCACTGTAAGAACAAAAGATAATGTGAGCAGGAACCGTACTTAAAATGGTAATTAACCTGCAGATGTTTCTGTATTATTCCATTATTCTTTGCTCCCTGAACAAGTTTGTTAGCTATACGTGTCAGATGCCCTATATTACCAATCCTTGGAGGTGATCTTCCTTGTGCCAATACTGTTGGCTACATGTAAAAGAAGGATACCACAAAAGATATCGATTACTTCAACAAGTTTTCATTCATGCTTTGTATTGCAAGTAGTAAGAAAAAACACCTTGTCACAATGCACACGTAGTGCAGGCTGCCTTTCAGCTCGAAGAATTTTACCAACAATGTCACACTCAAGCAGAACATGTTCCACAAGTGAAGCTTTTTTACTTTCTAAACAGGACACCATCATACCCTCCACTTGATGATGCAAAAAGTTATTAAAGGGGTACCTACAAGCCATTCAATGTTAAAAACAACCAAAAAATGGAAAACATAAAAAAGTGAGGTTATCTCCGGTGATTAGTTGTGTGTGGAGCCAAGGGTAGGTTATGAAGCCACTTACTCAAAGAATAAATCTAGAGCATGTCTCAGAGCTCCTAGGCGAATAAGTTCCTTCTCAGCATCTTCACTTCCTAATGTGAACAAAATAGAAATGAACTCCAAAATCTGAAAGACAGAAGACATGTTAAGCTGCAGTATAATAGATAAAGAAAGCCTTCAGATGAGATTTGACAAGATACGAAAACTTTCAAGTTAATTAAACGCCCAAACTTACAAAGACGCAATTATTCAAATCACTCTACAAAAAAATTCAATTTTTGAGCAAAAAGCAATCATGCTTACTAGAAGTATATATTTATAAACTTATCTCGAATGTTATAATAATTGTGGGTATCATGCAATAGAGTAATTAGTCGAATACATGTTCAAGAACATACAAATGCACCAACACATGTGATAGATAAACAAGCTGCACAGAGAGCTAGATATAGCTAGATTATTAACGTTCCAGTACAATTCAAGGTACATGAATACAAGAAAATAGATATACACAAAACAGCAAAACAAGTGCATAAAACTAAGTTTTACATACATACCACACCATTCTTACGATTTTACATGCTTAATATCTAAACTTCAAAATTTTACATACATACCACATTACCTATGCATGAAAAGAAATATTTAAATTTTAAAAAGTTAAACTGATGATATTGTTGATGTGATGTATAAAATTTGGGTGGTATAAATATAAAAAATAAAATTTAAGCGTTAGATATGTAAATACATAGGAATTGGATGTCATGTATGTAAGTGCCTCGAAAACTTACTATCAGGTAGGGTTCTAGCAAAGGAAAAAAAGAAAAAAAACGAGTAGGGTGGTTCTAGCTCAACGACTCATGAAAATTTGAAAGCAAGTCAAGAAAACACTTTTTTGTTGGAATGGAAAAGAAGAATAAATTATTTCTTGAATACTCTTATACTCCAATTATACAGATCCACATTCAAGTGGCACTTGAACAAAGCAAGAAACGTTAAGCTTAAAAAAGCTACAGTTTATTTTTACAAGCACTACTCTGGGCATATATGAACACATTTGAATGAGAAGTTGGAACTAATTTTATGAACTAAAATGCAAAAAGCATTCCAAATTATATAATTAAATGGTTCAAATGGAGATATTGCCAGCTCTAGACATGCAAGCAGGGAAACCATTAGCTCATGCTTGTGACTTGTTTTCCATTTTCTGTATAACATGAACCAAATATACTCAGAAGGAATAGAAGCATTGGATAGCATTCACTGTCAGAACTTCAAACTTAAATTTACGGTGAGAACAGAACAATTACTAGCATGACTTCAAATATGGTACCTTCAAACGATGTTTTCCAAGGGGAGGCTTCAAGTAACCAAAAGTAGTAGGCAAGGTGACATCATAAGTGGCAACATCCAAGAGCTTCAACAAATACCCTTCATGAGAAGAATTGCCAGCAACGACAAAAAAGGATATATAAGAAATTGCAACATAAATATTGAAGTAAATATGCATCCCAAGCAGCAACCTATTAGGACACATTAGGTGTGACCACATTCAACACTTGCAACTTGAAACCTATCAAAATAAGTCGAGAAAAAGAAGAGAGAGAGAGAGAGCTTTTTGGCATTTGAGTTTACCAAAAGATTGTCTAAAACCTTACACCATAATGAGTTGACAGACACAAATGATCAGATACTCTTGGCAAGAAAAGTAACAATTTTACATTCTTGGAGGCCTTAAAACCAGCATACAAAAGAAAACGGCTTAAAAAGCAACTGAATCCAAACCCCAATCACTAAATGGCGTTCATTTTCATCACAATGGACAATTTTAATTTAGAAGCCAACTTTGAAGCAAAAAATTGACTTCCTTTGGGGTTGACATGTAGTACTACCGGTCATGAGAGAAAACAGAGTGTCTTAAAGCAGATTAATATTTTATAAATTTAAACATACTAAATAATTTATATGTTTTATGTATTTATTTTTATTTTTATTTTTTACAATTCATATAGAAAAAAAAAATCAGCAAAGATCAAAAACATTTAAATGATTTTGTTTTCATCAAATACAATCAAATTTTAAAGAGAGTATTCAATTTGAGAGATATTATTGATTTGATTTGATTTGAATTTAATTAATAAAAATTGTGAGTGGCTGATTGTAGACATTTAAGAGGCTCGTAAACAATGATTTAGTAATGAAGATCTTACTTGGAGATCGAATGTGATCTATAAGATTTAGAAGAGCAAAAATAATGGTTCATCCATATTGATGATGAGTTCATCTTTATCTGTATTCGTTCCTCTTGTGCCAGAAAAAGAATATAAAATTTACTTACGAGAAGAAGCTGAAAGTGAAAATGAGAAAGATGAAGAAATTCTACCTAAAGGATAAAGGAATTATTTGAATGAAAGAAAAGATAATATTTTAGCTTGATTTATGGAATTTGAGACTTTGTTAATTTATTTATGCTTTAAATTTTAATCTTTGTTTTGAATTATAATTTTACAATTTTAAGTTTTTAATTATTTTAGATTGTTTGAACATTTAATTTGAAGATTCACGCTCACAATATGACTTCAAATTAGGTATACGCACCACATTGTTCTCTATTTTCTATCAACTTTTAATTTATATAATAAAGATTCAATATTTATAATTGTTCATGAATGTATTTATATATTAATAGTTTTGTATAATCTAGTAGAGCTTTGGTTAATAAAAGTGTAATTTCGATCTGCGCTTTGCTTGAAACAAAAATGAAAATGTATCGCATTGCGCTTTGCTCTTTGATAATACTGGATGATAATATTACTAAATGTAAAATGTATATGAGTTAAATTTTATGGAAACTTATAATGCCAAACGATACCATAGATTAAAAGAAATGAGTTATTATTATTCTTATTAAGTTGGATGTAAGAAATTGTTAAACTCTGACAAGAAAAAACAAGAAAAGAATACATAAAGAAACAAAAGTGGGAGGTAAAATAAAAGCACTGATTACCATAGCACAAGAACATGAAAGTAGGGGGGGGGGGGTGTTCTGTTTAAATGGAGAAGAGAATCAGCTCTGGGTATTGTCAACTGAGGCTGACACGATATTTGGATTTATAACGCAACCCCACAATCACATGCACCAGCATGTTAAAAAGCATGCAGGAACTGATTCGGACTTCAACAATAATCATGATCATAATATAAAAATGGTCTGCTTTTACAAACAAATCTTCACCATTCATTCTTCTTAAGATCTACCACTTGAGTTGATTTTATGTTACTTAAACCTTTTTGAAATAAAGTCCATAATACATCTTACAAACATCCTCAATCCTATTTTATATGCATCCTTGTCTCAACTTAGCATATGCTCAAACCATCTCAGAATAACTACATCAACGTCTCTTTCATCGGCATTGCTCACATACATAAATTCATCGTTAACTGATGCTTTGGCTATCTTGATTTGCCATCTCACAATCTTGAAATTTTATAATTTCCTATTTACCCACAACAATCGGATTAATACATCAATACCCTAAAACAACTCTAAATGCTGTTTCATGGCATTCATGATGATTAACATACGGTTCACCATCTACGAGGCATCCAAAGCCCCTCTCCATTTAGGTCATCCAGTGATCATGTTATTCTGAGTATATTTATTCTGGGCTCAGTAGAACATAATACATACAGAATATTGAAAAAGCATTGCATGAGATTCAGATTTTAGGAATTTAAGAAAACCTGACAAAAATAAATGTTGAAAAAGCAACATTCAATTTACTAACAAAATTAAAGTTGCCGCCTAGTTTAAAAAAAACAATTTACCTAGTTTCTCTAGCATGAGATCAACAGTCTCTGGATCAGCAATTACAACTGTTCCATGGCTTAACTGGCTTCTAAATGATTGGTAAGAAGATTGCAGTAATCTCTTAGGATCTAAAAGACATATGCACACAGACAATGACTGAATCAGAACAGATTTTGGCCTTGAATCTTCCAGAGCATATTGAAATAATCTTCCGACAAAACTGCAATTTAAAGCAGAAATGCGTATGGGCAAAGGATCTAAAAAAAAGTCCATCCTATTGAAGGGTAAAACCAGTAAATAAGCTACCTTGGGCTGCAAACCTTTGCTGCAAGTCCGGGAGGAGCATATCTAGTTATTGCACAAAGTACTTCTGCTGCATTAGCATGAACTTCAGGTGAATCCTGTGCGGACCAACGCCAAATTAAAGTTATGCAGTACAACCATCGCAGGAATCAATGAAGAATTGCTTTCTTAATGAATTTTAGCCTCTCCACAAAAGTGACAATTCAACTCGCATAGGCATAGAAATGAATAACTCATGTCAACAAAGCATCATCATCATTCAACAATATCATTAATATGTACGGCTATGAGAATAAAAGTTACCAAAGCATCTCCAATGCAACAACTTCTATTACAAATTCTTTAAATTTTAAGTGACACGTCATAACCACTACTACAGTAAATCTGAAAAAGCTTCTGTTTTTCAAACATTTTGATGAATCTTCCAAAATCACAAATGGTCAGGCGAAATTGATAATTATTCTCATAAATTTGAAACTTGAAGTAGCTTAAAATGTTAAAACTGCAATTTTATGGAATAACAATGCTTTACATTAAGCATTCATTCAACTTGCTAAACATAGTGATCAAATCCAGTGTAATGTTTTTCATATGAAACCGCGAATATCCATGTTTTTATGACTTCGACTTCATTTGGGATAGCCTTTTTGTTGCCTTTCTAGTAAGTCATATTAATTAATTGATATTGTAATAAGTAATTACTTCATAAAATATTGGAAATTATTCTAAGATGTGTACATAATCAGAAATAAAAATTACCTATAAATGTTAAGAAACTAAATAATGCTGCAAAAACACATACCGACGAACTGAATTTATCAACAATCAAGTCAAGCACATCAGTGGAATCTACCAACTGCAATGCATCCGTATAGCTGGAATACATATTTTCGTCAGCTCCAATTAAACGAATCAAAACCTGTTTCAATATTCATATGTATATAGACTAAAGGTTAGTAAGGCCAAGCTGTATGAAGGATTTTCGGAAACAATGCACTATTTATTAGCCTAATATTCTTGAAATAATGAGCACAGTTTTAAATGCTGACCTCCATCATAGACGTGATACCAATTAGATCAATGAGTTGATGTAAAATTTCTGGGTGGCTCTATTTGATAAAAGGGACAACAGAATTTCGTCAAAAAACATAACTATTGATGGGCAAATAAAAAAATAAAAAAACAAATGCCGTTATTTTACATGCTATTTAATATGTCACAATTGCATTCATATTTGGTGGAGGTAAAACTGTCACGAATATATGTACATGTAATTGTTAAATTTACAGAATGAAATAAGAAAAAAAATAAATAATAAAGAACAAAATCAGCCTCCCCTACACAATCAAAATGTTAACTAACCTGAACATAACTCATGAGTTGGGTGGTCTTCCGTGCCATTAAGCATAACACAACCTTCAAGAAAAGAGCAGGAAATTTCTAGTAATTAACTTATAAATTCATTATTTTAAAGTACATGACAGCTTTTGAACAAGGACCGGAAGTTTTAAACCTTGCTGAAGTAACCAGCCAAAATTGTACTACGTGGGTGATCAGGTTTCAAGAAAGAAAACAACAGATTCATCGCCTGTGGAATAAAGAAATAGTAAACAAGAAGTAACACAGGGGCATGGTCAATCTCTTCAGCTAACAAAACATGCATTAGGCTAATTCAAGGGTCATGTCTTCTCTAACCTCATCATCCTCTAGCAAACTTTGTAATATTATATCAACATCACATGTCAAAATTTCACAAGAAATAAAGGGAAGCCTGCAAGGATGCAAATCATAAATAGATCATCTCCATTAAGAAAAAATTAAAACGATAATTCATAAGAAAATTCATAAAAATCAGTCCAAATTTTACTTGAAAGTTCGTCTTTTATCAGCTTCCCTAGGAGCTGCTTCAATAATATAGCGAAGGAGCTGCTCAACTTGAGTCCTCTCGCGAAGGCTAAAATAGAAAAGAAGAAAATTACAGCAAGTTGAGAAGTGCATATCATAAAACAAACAACGTAAGAATGGAATCAATATTGATTCCACCAAATAAAAGTTCTGAACAGTTGTATGGTACAATGATTACTTGTTTTCAGAAAATTGCATCCAGCATAATAAGGAAAATACCAAAAGAATGAATGATCCGTCTGGTTTTTTCTGTCATCTCAATTCAATTACGTGTGAATAGAACTTTATGCAAATATAATAAATGAGCAACAATCGCAGGAGAAAAGAAACTCAACTTTTAACTTTAAGTGATGAAGAGACCGAGGATGATGACTGCTAAACTACTATAATTTTAAGAAAAAGTCCAATAACAAAATGGATACTCCTCCATGCAAAAGAGACTTCTACAGTCTTCCAGAATGAATTCTCAAACAAGCAGGACAGTACAAACCTATCCCAAATACCCACTTACAATCCAATATTAGACCAATTTGATTCTGCGTTAAAAAAAATTAAATCAGATCTAAATTCAACCCAGGTCTCACCTAGTATTCGGTTCAAACTTTAAAGAGAAAACCCATATTTAATTTTGAAATTTTTTTCATTATAAACCAAATATTAATGGAACATCTAACAATGCATCCATTGTTCCAAAAACCAAACAATTATAGATCATAAACAAATGGCAGCAAAATATGCTTACAAGCATAACTATAAAAAAACAATTAAGAATAAGCATAGGGTAATATATGTTTACATGTATTCAAACATGAAACATCTTTTTTTTTTCAATATGATTTCAAATTACCTCGATTTAATCCAAACTCAGATCAGTTCAAGTTCAATTCTAGTCAATTGCGACTCATAAGTTTCGATGGAGTTGGTTTGATTACCATGCAATCTTACATATCTTGCTCAAATTAACGTCCTTAAATAAAATTTCAAAAAAAAATGGGCTAAAACAAGAAAAAGAAAACTACAAATATCAACAAAAGGCAACAAGTGCAATAACAATTGATGCTTCTCAATACAAACCAAACAGACACCTAATCAAAACCTTTTGGCTTGGAAGTCAACATACATCCATGATTGAAAAACTCTAGGAAATGTAATCTTGTTACAACATTAAAAAAAAAATAATGCTAAACACAAAAGGGACAGTAGCAATTAGTATAAGCAACATAACCAGAAAGAAATACAATTATAACTCTAACCGAGTAACAGAATAGACTTAGAACTTCATATCATGTTCCAAAAACATGAAAAGCAATAAATTGGGATTGAATAAAATTCGTGATTCTCTTCATAATGCTTGAGCATACTCATTAATAGTATGTTTTGCATACAATATACTTAACAGCATATCACTAGGTATGCACTACAGCATTTACTTTGTCCTTGTTCTCTCCAAGGTTTTAAGTTTCAGTGGTCTCAGCTTCGTTTTGAATCAGTAGAAGTTGAAATAGAGTTGAAGCTTGTAAATATTTTTTTCTTTCAATTTGTGCTAATAGTTTCAGTCAAAACTCAAGTGTTTTGATGTAGTGTCCAGCCAAGCATTAAAAGTTGCACCAGAAAATCATAAATTTTGAATGAAATGCACTAAAACTACCATCTTTAACATTATATTTAAATTAAAGCAAAACATTTATTTTAAATTTCATATGTATTACAAATTAATCACTAACAAAATAATCCTCATTGGTTCCAATACTGATGGAATCGACTTGTTCTTCGACTAGGGGCTGCTAGGCTGCTCATATGACCAGGCAAGAAATCATTTATGACGCTTAATTTGAATTGAACTTTTTGCAATCCATTCATTCATTGACTTGCAATCATTTTTTAGTTCGACGTCAAAATTTGCTTTGAAAGGATTATTATTAGAGTTTAGTACCATTTTCAATGGAATTTTTTCCATCAACGATTGTTGTTGTCAATCCTTAGATGGATGAGAAAAATTTTATCTAACTTGTAGCAAACCAAACTGGCGTTTGGTTTCGTTCCTCCCATGAATTTAACGTAAACCATCCTCCTCTCACACCACCTTCACACCTTCAACAATGTGAATCATGTGATCTCCCCGCCTGTGACTGCCTATAGCACACACTTGAAGAGCTACATTGGCTGGGGCATCGCAGCCCTCCTTACCATTTTGTGATGGCTTGAGTTTGTTTCTGCGGTTGTTTCCTTCCACTTTGTTTTCTTTAGATATTGTCTTGCTTTCTTATTGGACCGTTATTATGTATTTTAGTAATTAAAATCAAAATTTTATTTTCTCTTGCTCATTTATATTATTTATATCAGTTGTATATAAAGTTTATCCTTTTTTGGCACAAAACATATTTCATGTTTCTTCATCATGCCCTATGCTGCCAAGATGTGCCGACTTCTAAACCCAGGTTGCTACAAAACTCGAATAAACAAAGTGCAACTTTAAAGTTTAAGTCTGCCAAGGAGTTCCTTGAAAATGGCGAATTACGACCTAACCAAAAGAAAGAATTTGCTCAAAAAATCTATTTCATCTTATTAACACTTCGACTTATATAGAACCAAACAATATTTACAGAAAAACTCCTAGATTTCTTTTATTTACAAATAGAACTCTACATTAGATACAAATCTCAACACTCCCCGTCAAGATGGGCGAAAAATATTCACTAAGTCCATCTTGTCAAATAATCTAGTTAACTCCACTGAGTCAAGTCCTTCAGTGAGGCAGTCAATCACCTGCTTTCCAGTAGCTACATGACTTATGGTTTGTTTGGGGCAGTTGTGGCTTATTGACAATCTGCTGATAAGCAGCTGATCTAGATAAGTTATTGATCAGCAGCTGATCCAGATAAGTTGTTGATCAGCAGTTGATCCGGATAAGCAGGTTGGTTGTTTGGTTTGTGTTGTTAGAAAATAGCTGATTATGGATAAATGATCATTCTGCACGTACAGTAATGTTGTTTGCAACAGAACTGTCATAGCAATATATTTGATACTTGAAAAGCAAAAAATCACTTCAGAAAAGTGAAAAAAATAAGATACACACCTGACAAGCACGCACGCACATTACATCCACCACACACCCCCCCAAGTCCAACCACCAACAGACACACCCATCTTCATGTGTAACATTTTCGAATGCTAAGAATGAAACCCCTGGTCAATTGTTACCAATTTTGTTCATTCTTTACTATCAATTAACAACTTCAAAACCCTTCAAGCTTTCCATCAAACCAGTGATGGGTGTGTAACCAATTTCTGATAGCATGGCCTAGCATATCCTTTCCAATTTTTTATTAGAGTGATATATGAAGCACAACATTAATCTTCCCTGCAGCCCAATGGCCCTTACAGGACCTCACATACACAAAACTTTTCATATCTACCAAGTAAAAATAGGATTTCAGAATGCAAACCAGCATTGATATGAACCACACACGCACACCACAACCAGCGCACACACACCACAACCAGCACACACACACCCTTGTCCAACCACCACCATACACACCCAAGTCCAACCTCCAACACCCAACCAAAGGCATCACTCGACAGACGCACACACACCAAATTCCAACCACCAGCACACACACCCAAGGCCAACACCCAAGTCCAACATCCAACACCCAACCAAAGGCAACAGTCGAGAAAGAAAGCACAAAAAAGGAGAAATTCCAAAAATCAGAGAAAAAAGTCATTCCTTCGAAGTTCACCATAAGAGCACTGCAAACTTCTCAAAGCAAAGGAGAAAGCTAATAAACGCATAGAAAAGTCATTCCATAGAAAATCACAAGGCAATAGTAGTACTTGCAGTGCACCGCAACCACGGGTCGCAGAGAGGAAGAGGAGGAGAAAAACAACAATTGAGTGAGACGCATGAGAGAGAGGCGCGTGAGAGGGAGACGAGGGAACGATTGAAATCCACAGGATGAGAGTAGAGAGGATTGAAAAGGCACCTAGGGCACGAAATGACGACCAGCGTGACAGTAGGGCAGAGAGGTAAGAAATCTCTTCCGAATGCGGGCCAAACGCAGGCTGCACGAACCCGCAGCCAGCATTTATTACAAAACAAAAGCAGTGTATCGCGAAACATACCGAAAACTGGGAAAACAAACACCATAACGGCATTTTGAAAACGCAGATGCAGCGAATAAGCTGCGCCAAACGCAACCTTCTTTCCAACAATTCATTATTCAGCTTATCCTTGATGAAGAATATGTCAATCTCCACATGTTTAGTTCTATTGTGTTGCACCGAGTTGTTATCAATCTTGATTGACGACTTGTTATCACCCCACAACTTCATTTGAGTTCCCCGATCCGCTTTGAGTTCAACCAAAAATGCTTTCAGCCACATCATCTCAACAACTCCTAAGGTCATGGCCCTGTATTCTGTTATGAGTGAAGATTTATTTGGTGAGCAGCGGGACAAAGCGCCCGACACCTATGCGATGGGTTGAGGCACTTAAGTGCCCACTTGGGTGTTGCTCAAACTGAGAAGCTAGCTCCTATGCGCCAGCTACGGGCACATATGTGCCCATACAGGCGTTTAGGTGACTATTTCCCGAGGGCTTTGCGCATACGCGCCAAGTTTTGGTGTCTATGCGTCAAGAGCGGTTGGTGTCAGAAATTAGTTTTTAATCTCGATTTTAAATGACGTAAGATATGGCTTGGTGTCTTCAATGAGCATCCCGGTGAATGTAAGGAGTGTCGAAGAGATATATTTCAATGATTCGGCGTGATTTTTGCGTCTGAACTAAGAGTGAAGATTGTGAAGCAAGTTTTGTAAGTTTTTTTTGTGTGTGGAGAAAAAACTTATGTGAGCTCTTTGTAAAATCTTATGAATTTCATAGTGAATTTTTGGTGGTGTGGCTTCATGATTTTTTCTTGTTCTCGGATTTTTCCACATAAATTCTCATGTTTTTATGGTTGTTTTAATTGTGTTTTTGTTTTAATTTTTGTTCTGATTTTTTATCAAATTGGTACGATCCTTTTATTCCGCGGTGTAGTTTAGTTACAAATTGATCTTTAGCCCCAAGGAATTGTTCTTTGTGTGATTCCTATCAACTGATATCAGAGCAAAATTCAATTCGAGTAGAGCAATGAACAAAGACATAAGATTCAAGGTAGAGAAGTTCAATGGGATGAACTTCGCATTCTGGAAAATACAGGTGGAGAATTTGTTGTATCATAAAAAATTAAATTTATCACTACAAGAAATCACAAGGAAATCTGAGTCTGTGTCGATAGATGAATGTGAAATGTTGGATCAATCAACATTACATTTAATTCATTCGTCACTTTCATCATCTGTTGAGTTCAACATTGTAAACAAAAAAACTACGGTGAACTCATGGCGGCACTGGACAAGATGTATGAAAAACATTATTCTTCCAGTAAGGTTTTTCTGGTGAAGAAATTATTTAATATGAAAATGGTGGAAGATAATTCAATGATAAAGCATCTCAATAACTTCAACACTGTGACGAGTCAGTTGTGTTCTGTGGAGATCAAGTTCGATGATGAGGTCAGAGCACTGGCGATGTTATCTTCATTGTGGATAGTTGGGATGGTTGGGTAAAGGCGGTTAGTAATTCCTCAGGAACTTTGAAGTTAAACTTCGATGATATCGTGGGTCTAATGTTAAATGAAAAAGTTCGTAGAAAAGCAGCGAATGATGAATCTTCAGATTCTACGTTGAATGTTGATACTGGGGAAGAAATCTGAGCAATAATACAGCTGAGGCAGATCCAAGTCGAAGAAAGGAAAACCCAAGTCAAGCAGAGGAGAATGCTAAAATTGTGGTAAGAAGAGACATTTCAAAAAAGATTGCAAAGCTCCAAGAAAAGCTGGTGGTGGACAGGAAAGTAGTTACTCTACTAATGTCTCTACTGGTGAAATCTAAAGTGACTCCCGAGTATTATCCCATGTCAGTACTGAATCCTGGATAGTGGATTAAGGTGTATCTTTTTATGCTTGCCCAATAAATAATATTTAAAAACTACACTCAGGGTGATCTAGAGAAGGTTTATTTGAAAGATAAAAAGGAGTACAGTATAGTAGGAAAAGGAGATGTTGATATCAAGTTGTCGAATAGAATAGTCTGAAAGCTTATTCGAGTTAGACATGTTCCACATTTGAAGAGAAATCTCATCTCTGTGCGTCAGCTGGCAAATTTATGGCTCGTGACTACTTTCACAGATGATTCGTGGAAGGTGATCAGGGGGCATCAATGATGGCACGGGGCTACACTGAAGGCACCATTTATTTGATCAATGAAATAGCTGATTTAATTATGTGGTTGGAACCATGGTGAATGCGGGTCTGCAACACCGTGGGATTGGTTATATGAGCGAGAAAGATATGAAGTCCCTACTTTCGAAGAATAAACTTCAGTGTCTGAAATCATTTGATCTGTATTTCTGTGAAGACTGTATAAATGGCAAGCAGAATAAAGTTTCTTTCTCCAAGTGTGGGTCGGTGGTGAAATCAAAGACACTAGAGTTAATGCATACCGATGTATGGGTTCCTACTCCAGTTCAGTTCATTGGAGATTCTCATTATTGTGTCGCATTTATCAATGATCACACTAGAAATGTAAGGAGTTATTTCTCAAAGAAAAAATCTAATGTATTAAAAGTCTTTAAGAAATAGAATGTTATGGTAGAAAATGAGACAGGCTTAAAGTTGAAGTCTCTCAGATCAAATAATGGAGGAGAGTACCGTGATCAGATGTTCAAGTCTTTCTTTGCTATAGAAGGGGTTAGGCATAAGTTCACTGTCTCAAGGACACCGTAGCAAAATGGTGTGTCTGAGCGCATAAACAGAACAATCACGGAAAGTGCCAAAAGCATAAGTTTGCATGTTGGCTAGCCAAACAAGTTCTAGGCCGAAGCATTAAACACTACAGTTTATATGAATAACTGTAGTCCATCAGTCATTTGGATGCAGACTTACCTGAAAAAGCCTGTAGTGACAAAATGTAAATCTATCTCATTCATGTTGATGTAGGGTCCAAGAGCAAGCTTGAATCAAAATCAGCCAAGGGCACCTTCATTGGATGTGGCTCAAATAAATTTGGGTACAAGCTCTGAGATTACCATAATCAGAAATTCAACAGAAACAGGGATGTCACATTCAATGAAATGGAGAAGTATAAGGACAAGATCACAGCTCATGATAGTATGTCAGCTGCTTCTAAAGAATTCAAATATGTTGAGAAAAAATACTGGTGATCAGGAAGATGGAGAAAAAACAAGTGCTCAACCAAAAGGAGCGTTGGAACTTCCTTAATCACCTGCTACAAAAGTCAGAATTTCTAGTAGAGTGACACGACCTGTACACAGGTATTCTCCTTCTTTACACTATTTGGTACTAACTGATACTGGTGAACCAGAGTGCTTTGAGGAGGCCACTCAAGTTAAAGATTCAAAGGAGTAGGAGCTTCTCATTGATGAAAAAATACAATCATTGGAGTCAAATCAGACTTGGTATTTGATGGTACTACTAAATGACAAAAGAGCACTACACAGCAAGTGGGTCTACAGGCTGAAAGAGGGGTCGAATGGTAGCAAGCGCTACAAGGCAAAACTTGTTGTGAAGTGTTTCCAGCAGAATGAATTAGTGGATTACACATAGATCTTCTTCCTAGTGGTGAAGATGACCACTATCAAGATTGTGCTGAGTTTGATAGCAAGAAAGATCTACATCTAAAGCAGATGGGTGTAAAAACAACTTTCTTACATGGAGCACTGGAGAAAGAGCTATAAATGGTGCAATCACAAAGTTATAATATTCCAGGCAAAGAATTTTTTATCTACAAATTGAAGAAGAGCCTCTATGGCTGGAAGTAGCCCCCGAGACAGTGGTACAAGAGATTTGACAGGTTCATATCGAACAATGGGCACATGAACTGTCAGACAGACCATTGTCGCTTCATCAATCACTTTGATAACTGTTATATTTTATTTCTTCTGTATGCAGACGACATGCTAATTGCAATGGCAGATATTGATAAAATCAGGAACTTGAAGAAATAGTTATCAAGTGAGTTTGAGACGCAGGATTTAGGTCAAACCAGAAAGATCCTCGGGATGAGAATCAGTAGGGACAGAAGTGCATGAACACTAAAACTGTCTCAGGCAGAGTATGTTAAGAAGATTTTAAAGAAGTTCAACACGAGTGAAGCGAAACCAGTTAGCACTCCCTTAGTTAGCCACTTCAAACCATCTAAGGAGCTATTGCCCAACTCTGAAGCAAAGCAAGCACAGACGGAGAGAACTTCGTATGCTTCAGCAGTTAAAAGTTTGATGTATGTGATGATTTGTACAAACAAGATATTGCATATGCAATGTGAGTGTTCAGCAAGTACATGGACAATCCAGACAAACATGATTATAAGGCAGCAAAGTAGATTCTCAGGTATTTGAGCGGAACAATCAACAAGGCACTTTGCTATGAAAGTGCATTGATCAGTTTACAGGGATTCGTAGATTCAAATCTGGCAGAAGATGTGGACAGTAGAAGAAGTACAACAGGGTATATCTTTAAATCGGGGAGCACAGCGGAGAGTTGGTTCTCCAAGTTGCAGAAAATCGTTGTACTTTCTACTGCGGAGGTTGAATATGTTGTTATCACTGATGCTAGCAAGGAGATGAATTGACTATAGATTTTTATAGCAGAATTGGGCAAGGAGCAGGGAAATGAAGACCCTACGGTGATATTATGAGTGTGATTCATCTTGCTAAGAACTCTGTTTTTCATGTCAAGATGAAACAAATCAAGCTCAAGTATCATTTCATTCGAAATCTTATGGAAGATGGACAGCTAATTTTGTAAAAGATATATACAGCTGAAAATCTTGCAAATATATTGAATAATGTGGTGACTATTGAGAAATTGAAGCAATGTTTGGCTTCCGTTAGGTTTCAAGAAGGTTGAGATAGGGGCGAGTCACATCACGGTACGTGACCACAACATGTGACTATGAAGGCGATTCAGATGGAAGCGCCGGTACAGATGACTGGTGCTCACTACAACCAGTCTCCAAGTGAGAGATTATTATGAGTGGAGACTGATTTGGTGAGCATCGGGACAGAATACCCCGTCCTTATGTGTCGGGTTGTGGGCGCTCGAACAGAAAGGCCCAGTCCTATGCACCAGCTTCAGGGACAGATGCGCCCATATAGGCGCTTAGGTGTCAACTAAGGCGTTTGTTTCCTGAGAGCATGCGCATAGGCATCAAATTCGAGCGCCTATGTGCCAGGAGAGATTGGTGTCAGGAATTGGATTTTAATCTCGATTTCGAGCGGCATAAGGTAGGGTTAGTTGTATCTTCCTTCGATATTTTTTGACAAGCATCCCAATGAAAGTGAGTTTCGAAGAGATGGATTTCAATGATTCGGCGTGATTTTTACGTCTAATAGAACAGGAAATATTGTGGAGCAACTCTTATAAGTATTTTGAGTGTGAAGAGAACTTGTGTGAGTTCTTTGTAAACCTTTCTGAGTTTTATAATGAAAATTTTTGATGATGTGGCTACTTAGTTTCTTCCCATTCTCTGATTTTTCTACGTAAATTCTCGTGTGTTTATGGTTGCTTTGATTATGCTTCTGTTTTAATTTTTGTTTTCGTTTTTTATCAAGTTGGCATGATCTCGTTATTCCACGGTGTGATTTAATTTCTAATTAATTCTAGCCCCAGTAAAGTTGGGAATTATTCGTTGTGTGATTCAAATCATATTTTGCCTTTGTTGTTGATCTTGCCACAACTTATTGTTTTTTACTTTTTCATGAGACCAAGTTGCTACCTACAAACATGCAATATCCTTACGTGGATCAACTGTCAACAATCAGAATCACAAAAGCCCTCAATATCTACATGCCCCTTCTTCCTAAATATCAACCATTTTTCTAGTGCACCATTCAAATAGCTCAGAATCTGGTACACTGCATCCATATGGCCCTTCTGTAAATCATGCATGTGGCAGCTCACCACACTTTTTGCAAAGGAAATATCAGGTCGGGTATGGCACAGATAGATCAGATAGCCTAACAGCCTCTAGTTCCTCTCACGATCAACTGATTCATTTGTCTCTGTACTAAGTTTAACCTTCTGATCAATTTGAGAGACCGCAGGTTTACACCCCCGAATACATGTCTTTGTGAAAAGATTCAGTACATACTTTCTCTAAAATAGGATCATCTCCTCAAATGCATGGGTCACTTCAATCCCAAGAAAGTGTTTGAGCTATCTCAGAATCTTTAAATCAAATTTTTTCCCCAATTTTTCCTTCAATTGAGCAATCTTTGTCTCATCATTACTAGTGATAATTATGCAATCCACATACACAGCAAATATGGCAGTGTAATCTTCATGTTGTCAAAAGAACACCATGTGGTATGTATTGATCTGCTGATAATCCATGCCAACCATTTTCATTCTAAATTTGTCAAAGAAAACTCGAGGGAACTACTTTAAGCCATACAGTGGCTTTTTGAGTCTACACACCTTGCCCATTGTCTGAGATGTACTGAATCCTAGCGGTATCTCTATATATATCTTCTCCAATAGCTCCCCATGAAGAAAAGCATTCTTTGCATATAGTTTGTGGAGTTTTCATCCCCCTTTCACTGTCAGAAAAACCAGTGCCCACACCATGCTCATCTTTGCAACTGATGCAAAGATTTCTTTGTAGCCAATGTTATACGTCTGACTGTATCATTTTACCACTAGTCGTGCTTTGTACCTCTCCACCTTTCCTCCTAGAGTTTGATTTACCGTAAAGATCCACTTACATCCAACTACCTTCTTCTCTATCGGTAGTAGTACAATCTCCTATATTCGGTTTTTATCAAGAGCTTCAAGTACTTCATGCATCGTCACTTTCCACTTTGGATCCTCTTTAGCAATCTGCCAATGCTTGGGTATAGAAGCAGAGTCCAATGATTCAATGAATGCTACAGGCAAAGGTGAGATGTTAGAATAAGAAAAAAAGTTCGCAATATCAAATTCCGACCCAAAACGAACAGGAGATTATCGCACATTGTTGTGGGAGGTCCTCCTTAACGTTGGGGAAGTAGGAGCGGACAGAGAAGGAATAATATCACCTAGGAGTTTTGGATTAACGGTGGATGGTCTATGTGTCTCAAGAGTTGGGGAAAACTAGGACAAGGGACTTGTTAGCACTGCAGACTATGTTCCATCAGTTTGTTTCGTCCTCAGTGTATACACCCTTAGCTCACCTTCAGCTTGAATCTCACCATCTCTGAGTTGAATCTCCTCGATTTTCGTCTCCTTAGTTGATTCATCTCACACCACAAGACATGATATTGATCCCACTTACACCACTCCATCACCACTACTCACTCTCTTTTGCCACGTATCTGTAGTGTCTATTGAGTCACCGAAAGGTGAATTCACCTCAAGAGTATAGTATGGTTTAAACTCTTTGAACAACACATCCATAATCACGAATAATCTCTTCACAATCAGGCTCCAACAGATATAACCGTTTTGAGTAGCAGAATAACCCACGAACACACATTTCACAGTTATGGGATACAACTTCCCTACAAAAGGTTTGTTATCTTTCACAAAGCATATACATCCAAATACCTTCAATGAAAGGATCTCGCTATGGTTTCCTTTCAACATCTGATAAGAAGTCTTTCACTTCAACACTCCTAAGGGCATCCTATTAATCAATTGAGCGGGTGTAAAGACTACTTGCCGCATAACCGATGTGGGACATTCATTGTCATCATCAGGTCGGGCCACCTCTAGAAGATGTCAACTATTCCTCTATGCTACTCCATTCTATACTAGTGTGTATGGGCATGTAGTTTGGTGTTGTATCTATTGAGCTAACAAGTAGCCCCTAAATGTTTTGTTGATATATTGTCTTATAATCAAATCTCAATGCATTCATAGCTGCTCCATATTGAGCTTAGATTGTTATATGGAAATCATTAAAACAAGCACCCACCTCATTTTTCTGTCTCATCAAATATATTCAGGTAACATGAGAAAAACAATCAATAATAACAAAATAACGATAAGCATTCATAGAACTAATAGGACCAAATCTTCATACATTATAATGTATCAAATCAGACACACTAGAGCTCCTCTTCATTGAACTAACATAAAGCTCCTTGTTAGCTTGTCAAACTCACAAGCATCACACATCAGTTTCTCCTTATTTGTGTTTTCATACATAGATGGATACAACCGACTCCGTAAACTAAGACTAAAATATCTCATGCGTTTGTGATGTAGCAGTAACACATCCTCGATGTTTCTCCTAGATTCTCCTATTGGAACACTTTTCAACATGGATGCTAGAGTTGGTCTATCCCCTCTCGGTCCAAGTATCTGAGTCAGTTATGCCACGTTCGAGTCCTAGGTGTCCGGCTCATCCCTTTTTCTTGGAAGATCACATGAGGAATATCAAAAGAAACAATATATTTTAAATGTAAAATAATTTAATGGATAAAAGATTCACTAGAAAGAAATGATCATGCAAAACATTTGACAAAGTTATAGAAATGGTACACATTATTATACCCAAGTTATAGAAATGGTACACGTCATTATACCCTTACCAACTACAAGTTGTTGTGTCAACAGTTGTATGAATGATCTATAAAATTGCTAGATGAGTATATAAAGAAAACTCCCTGGCGTTATCTGTCACATGTCGAGATGCACCAGAATATACTATCCATTATGATGATCTTGTGGTGGATATAGAAGCAAAGCATGTGTATTACGAGTATCTTTGACTGAGTGAGCATAAGTAGCAGTGTTGCCCTTCAATGACAATAAGGTGGATGCATCCCTAGTGACATCACCATCCACCTGTCGTACTCTGCTTCATCTTCAACATCTCCAGTAAGTCGTGATCTTCATTGATAAAGATCACCCTTGTCTCTCCCTCGTTCTTCGCTACCATCGGACTCGCCCATAAGTCCTCTCTTTTACTCCTTTGGCTCCCACAATTATAACCACGGCCTCTACAATGCCTACATTCACCCGTCTCTCTCTCCTTCGATAGATTTATACAAGTAGGGTTGTAAACGAGCCGAGCTTGAGCGAGCTCAAACTTGGCTCATGTTCGACTCGTTCGAAATAGCTCGTGTTCGAAATCGGCTCGTGATCAGTGTGTTCGTGTTCGGCTCGATTTAAATATTTGTGTTCGTGTTCGACTCAAAATTGACTCGTTAAAATTAAATTGAGAAAAATAGATGTAAAGTGTGAGATTTGAACCTGAACCAAATATATACAAAAGAATGCACTAACCACATTGTCACATGAAGTGTTATGATTTAAACTTAGACATAAATATATATAATATATTATTATATAAATAATATATGTAATATATTGTTATATAAATAGTTATATAAATTTTTTATTTCGAGCTAAAACGAGTTGAACACGAGCGAACAAAGGGTTGTTCGTGTTCGGCTCGTTTATAATTCGAGCTTTAAAAATTTGTTCGTGTTCAGCTCGTTTACTTAAAGAACGAGTCAAACACGAGCTACATAACGAGCCGAACATGAGTTGTTCGCGAACAACGAGCTTTTTAGACAGCCCTATATACAAGCCTTGCTCAGGTGTCCCGCTTCTCCAGAATTGTAGCACCTGCGGGTCTCCCCCTGAGCACTTGTCCGACCTGAGCTCGAGGCAGCCAAAGCTGATCACTTTCCTGGAAGTCCACTCAGCTGAGTCGGAACACATGCTAACGTAGTGACTCCTGTCAAGACACTAGCTCCCAGTATGAGCCCGACAAAGTTCTTTAGAACTTCAGGATCAATCTTCCTCAAAAGCTCCAACTCTGTAACTCTTGCACTATCTCCTTCCCTTAACATCCTTAATCACAATTAAGTCAGGATTATAGAGACTACGCAAAACCACACCGCCGCAATCTTCTTTACTGTACGATCGAGCCGCAATTTTTTTGGCCTTTTTGTAAGACAAAGCCACACGATCCTTCGCAAGCAGAGACTGCAACTAATTATATTTTGTTATTCTCTGCCTTCACAAATCCATCACGCGACCTGCCTTCATAGAAATCCACTCGAAAGCCTCCCTCGCAGCCCTACACCGAATTGCTCTTTTGTTTGAATTGAAGCTTACAGTCGTTACTTCCTCATAGTTTCATGCGATCCAAACCTTCTTCGTCTCTTCCTCACAATCGCAGCAAGCCACACAGAGATGAATGAACTACTACAACACATGCCTTGGGAAGAAGATATAAGTTGGCAGCAACCTAAATAGGAATATAACAATATTAACAATGTTAACAATGGAATCCTAATATAGTCTTTCGATTATTTGTATGTAGTTAAAATAGTAATAGAGTATTATATTTTATTTAGTCTCTCAACCATACAAAATTGATCCAAAATGACCCCCAAGGGATAAAATTGGGATCAATTTTGTATCATAATTTCTACATAAGTTATCACATAGGATCCATTTAATATAGTCAATAGACTAAATTAAAAAAATGTCATACTCTAAAACTAAAATGGCCATATGTGAATAATCAATTAAATTATTAAATGATAAGGTGATATCTATATGCAATAGATTTTAGGTATTTTAGATCTATTATACAAAAGAGTTACGATGTTTATGAGAATATAATTTCTAAATTTGAACTTAGATGGTTAAAATGAAAAAATGTCCCAAGAATTGTTTGATAAAAAGATAACATTGAGGCTTAAAAGAAGGTTCTATAAAGCCGCAATTGTGGGTGCACGTTCGAACATTAGGCGATCAAAAAGTCATTTATATCCAAATAGAATGTGGCAAGTTATAAGAAAATCAAGCTAAATGTGTAGCTAAACTGTGAAAGATTAAGGAACAATTATATTAGACAAACGGTTGGTTGAATGAATCAAAATGATAGAAAAGGCTATATAGACATGAGTTGTTCAAAATGATTTGCAAAGAATAAACTTTAACATGTCAAATAGTACTCAACAAAAATGAATGAAAATTGATGATTCATAAAGCCAACACCAAAATTTTTCAATAAAGCTATTGAAAATAATGATAATGAATATTTAATAAAATTAATAAATGAAAAAACCAAAACTAAATCCTAAAACCAATGAAACTATCTAAACTATCAAAATCAAAATTAAACTTTAAAGCCTCGGTTCTCTGTATATTGCTCAATAAAAGAGTGATTATTTAATTAATTAGGCATGAAATGAGATCAAATTAAATATTCCAAATCGAGAAGCACTAAAAGCATAAGATTACAAATAATTCAGACATTACAAATTAATTAGACGGTTATTCATTGCTTTGCATTCTTGAATTGTTTCATCCTCATCTAGCAGCTCTTCCAAAGTACAATTCTCCTTGTCCAAAATACTATCCACCTGAAATTTGCACAAAAATGCTAAATTAGTTTAAAAAGTAAAGAATGAGTTCATTGGAAATAACAGCCAGGGTATTGAGAATAATAAAAAGTTCCCAAGAAACTTAAACCAATGAAGCAAGCAAAACATTAATGAAAGTCATGTTGACGTTTCAGTTTTTTCAATTATGGAAGAACTGGATAAATCTATCCCAAAATATTACGGGCAGTTTACTATGGTGAAAGCAATATTTGAAGCCATAGGGGGCAAAAAGGATTCATTCCAACCACTGGTTTTGCAGCCGATCAGAATCACTCATAATAAATGCTTCCAAGCATTAGATTCTCTTTCAATACGCAAATCGGAAGGGCTATAGGAGAGACAACTACATAAGCCTAGAAAAACATCAATTCAACGACACAGAACATGTTGTTACAGGGTATCCTACAGCAAATTACACAAAAAAACAGCAGTCCAACTCTAGCACAGACCACCTGCCTGAAAGGAAGCTGTTCTCATAAACCCCAAATATTACCACACTTCACTCAAAACATGAAGGTTACAGAAAACACAAAGAAAAGCATTTGAAATTCAGCGCTCACCGCATTCAAAAATCAATATATCAACATCACCGCAAAAGAAAATCACAACGCAAATTCGAAGAACACGGATATCGATATAACCCTATCCATTAGTTCGGACACTTACAGGCGACGCCACCGGCGCCCCAGGCATACGCCAGAACATCTTGACTAAACCAATTCGAAAGATCTCAAAATCTCACGCTGGACCTGAGCCTCCGATCTAGAGTTCTGTCACGCGCAAGCCGCCCCAATTATCCATCCAGCGGCTGCAGCGGCCATCAAAAACCTAGATTCCGATTCCTCCAATGCGACCCCCGCCGCCCTCTGATATCATTGAGGTGTTCCAAGCGGATGAACCATTAAAAATCTGTCCCGGGTAAAAGATGGAGTAGATCTATGAATTCCGATGGGAATTGTGAGATGGCCAATGCGGCGGGACCTCTAAAATGGTGGAATGTTGGATTAACTTCTGTACTTCTGTGTGGAAGTTCGAATCGTGCATGCAGTAGAATAAGGTGCGGTTAAATACTCCTACATGGATGCAGATTGGCGCAGCTAAGATTAGTAAAGACAGCCACAAATCTGATCCGCCGGCATGGAAAGAGAAGAGGAAATAATAAAAACTAATATATCATATTTCAGTGTTTACATTATATATATATATATATATATATATATATATATATATATATATATATATATATATATATATATATATATATATATATTAATAATTTAAATGATACAATATTAAAATTCATTTGATCAAACACAAATTTTATGTATTTTTTTAAGTACTATTATGTTTACCAAACCTCAAATTTTAATAAATTTTATTTTCATTTAGACAAATTCAGCATTGCAAAAATATGCTCATCAAAATCTCAATGAGCTCAAATTAAATAATTGTAATAGGAAAGAAATTTTTAAAATATTATTTAAATAATCAAATGATTTTAAAATCTTATGTGTTACATTCAAATCAAGGATCTGAGTGAAATGATTCTAATGAGCTCAATTTTGCCCAAATTTGATAGATTAATGTAGTTGAATATTTAATAACTAATGGCTTCCAAAAATTATAAATAAGCATTTATTATTAACATAAAAGGAGGATTTGAAATGAAAAAATATTTTTAGATCTAACTAATCTTAATATTTTACCCGACAACTAATGTTAATGTACACCATCGCTAGTCATTATTGTCTGATTATAATTGTCTAATCGTCGTCTCTCAATTTACATCATTATCCTCTGTTATATTTTTCGTAATCTTTATTTTAGTAGCTAAAAACAAAGCGAGTGCACCCTACATTATAATTTCAAATTCTAGAATTACAGAGAAGAGTGGATTTCTTATAATCTCATATATATAATAAGTTATTTCAATTAACTTAGCCTCTATGTTTTTTCCCCTTCTGAAGTTTTACATTAAAATATTATCCTATATAACCCAACTTTCATGTTTGTGTGTTGGACTTTCTTATAAATTGAAATGTCAATCCTTTGCTTTATTATTGTGAGTATTCTAGCGTGTAATAATTTGACAAAATCAACCTTTTGGTCATTTCAACCAATAAAGAATAGTAATTGATTCATAAAATATAGTACAAGCTAACTTTTCAAACCTTCAATCCATATAGGAATTGATAGCTCTTTTCTACAATCATTAATAGTTATGATGCATATCTCAATAGTATAATAAATTTGGTCTCATACTACAAAACTATTTTCTCCCCTTTTAATGACCAAATAAACTTAATCATCTTCATCTTCTTGTTAAAATAATTACAAACAATTCTATAAATAGTTTAATAAAATCTTCCAACCCTTGATTATGCACAGACCACCATATTGTTGTTTCTTCACTTGTTGCAAATTTAGTGAGCAATATCATCTTTTCATCGAGGCAGTTCATACCATCTAGTTTCTTTTATATACACAGTAATTGTTATCTCTTTTTTCAGTCCTTAAGTTCTTTTAAATAATGGTTATCAAAAGCCTTAAAATAATTCAGTATTTTGTTCAACATAATAATATAATCATTCCCCCACATAACTAATAACAAAAGTTTTGAATCAATTGTATCATCGTTGCCATTATTTTGCTACGAGCATTGTTATTTACTTTAACAGCAGGCAAAGACACGTCTCCCATCATATTTCTTTCTTCCATCTCCTCTCCTAAGTGCATGCTCCTAAGGTATACAAATTAAGATTATATATATAAACTTAACTCAAACCTCAAATATCTATTACAACTATTTTAATTTCTAATTATAATGCCACTTTTGCTATACCTCATATCACTTAACATAATTTTTATGTCTAATGCCACTTTTGTCACCACCAAACTCAAAAACCATGGATAACCAAGGGAAAAAAATGGAATGATAAATTCAATTTAAATTACTCTCTCTAAATTACTTAAATTAAATAATCAATGAATCAAAATGGTTGAAAATGAAAAACATTTAAATTGGCTTAAGGGTGAATAGATTATGAATGTAACTAGATTCGTATGGTGTGGTCATACATTCTATAAACTCTTTCTTTTATTTTACTTATTTTTATCACTATACTACACTTAAAAAAAATCATTTAAATATTTTAAAGTTATTAATAACTCAATAAATACTTATATCCTAAAAATGATAAGAACATATGAGAATTGAAAATGTGATATGCAAGCTTGTAAAATTAAATAAATCAATATAAGATCATATGTATTATTAGCAATTCAAATATGATCATATAATGTATTATTAGCAATTCAAATATGATCACATACAAAACTTAAATCATTCTATTATATAATAATAATAATATTTTATATTATTCATATCATTTATATTTTATATTTGTCATAGGAACATCTAAAATGTATCATTAAAGTAAGATGTTTTAATTTTATTCACATGCACAAATACTTTAGAATCTTTAGATAGAATCATAAGGAGGTAATCATAACTAGTAAACATACACATATTATCATTCTATGTGATTCATTTTATTCACATTTTTATGTCCTTCATATAAGTTTATGTTATTTGTATACATATTAACATGTAGATAGAATCAATGTCAGTTATTTAAACAATATTCACATTTTTATGTCCTTCATATAAGTTTATGTTATTTGTATACATATTAACATGTAGATAGAATCAATGTCAGTTATTTAAACAATATTGAATCATCTAACATAACATATTAGTCTAAAGCACTCTATGGTATCAACTAATCTAAGCAAATATCATATTATTTAATGTAATTAGTTTAATACTCATCGGTCATTTTATTCCAGTACCCTTAATTTAATAAATTTCATAGTATTATAAAAAATTCATTAATCATTTCATCTATATTTCTTTAATTTATTCTAATATTTTCCAATTTGTGCTGCAACTTAAACATTTATAGAATTTAACTCAGAGATAAATTTTAAATTAAAGCTAATTTGAAGTAAAATATATTCTATTATTTTATTATTTTATTTGGTCAATAATTTTCTTATGGATATCTGTCATTTAATATAAGTTATTTAATAACCTTGTTAATACAATTCATGTTAATTGATCTTAGTTACCATTATTATTAAACAATACTTTATCTACTTCATACAAATATATAAATTAAACTTCTTTTACTTAATCTAAGTTCATAATTTATGATTAATGCTTGCAAAACACATTGTTATAACCAAATAATAACCTCCATCGTATTTTATTTCAAGTCTCATTTAATTTTTTTCTTTTATTATGCTTCTATAAGAAATTACTTCATATTTACTACATGACATGTTTACTTTTAACTAATGCTTTTATAACATATCTAATATTCTTACTTTCCTTAATTAATTTGGTTAAACTCATACAATTAAATAATTTTCAATCTGTGTTTATATGTAATACAAATAAAGTTTTATGACAAATTAATTATGTTTATTTAGATGAGAAATATCAAAATAAATTGCATGAACTAACCCAACTGAAAGGGTAAATAGCCTAACATTCATTGTGTTTGCCTTAGTTGGTTTGTGCGCATGTGGATGTCTGCTAGGCTCAATGACTTCATTAACTCAACTCCACTTTCCAATTGAGCCTGCTTCATGGTGTTATGTCTATTTCCTTTTTTGTACTCGGCTGCATGTGCTCAATAGCAACTTATTTCTTATGTTATGCATGAATTGCTCCTCAGTTGATCTATACTAAATCAATCACACAAGTATATGTGACGATCAAGTAGTGTTTAGATTTTGTAGTCAGAGTTATCAATCTCAATATACATATGTTACTTTTAAAAATATCAAAATTACTAATATACTAACTTTTAATTTAATTCAAGTTGTTTTTTGATTTTTTAATAGTTTTGTATAGCTCATAGATTTTTAAGTGGGAATGACTACAGGTAGGTTTGTTGCTAATGTTAAATATTAATCAATAACTTCTTATTATCTTATGAGACAATGAGTATTGATGTTTAATATTATGTTCAAGTCATCTTAATCCTCCAAAAACTCCCATGAATTATTATTCCCCTAATGATTACAAAAACATAATGACAATGTTTATATTCCAATAAGCATTTGTGTTTTAACTTAATTGTGTTAATTTGCACTGTGGGGGATCACACACAAGAATTTTGAAATTTTTCTTATGATTGAATATGACATCAAGAAAAAATATATTATTTTGATGGATGAAAATACTTCTCTCTAATGTATCCAATCTTGAAGCAATTGTTTCACTACTCTACAGGGCTACAAAAAACTAATTTTAACTTATCTCAAAAGAATAATGTTTATTTTAATTATGGAATCACGTATCCCTAAATAGGAAAACCCATTTAGTTAGTTATATCTTTAAAAAATGATATTGCTTAAAAAAAGTCTTTAGTAAAATATTGTAACTTGGAAGCTCGGCGGTTACTCTAGTCTATCTTATGGTTGGGCTTTACAATTATGAACTTGATGTTATGATTCTTGTTTGAATTAAATAAATTTTTAGAAATTTAAGACTTATATTTGACATAACAAGTCATCAAAAAGCATAGCAACCATATAAATTTAGAACCTGAACTAAGGTGGGTTCTGTCACTAAGGAACATGCTCAAACCTAAATAGAAAAGTGGGACTTACCGGTTGCATTCCTACCAAGGAATGTAACCCAATTTAACTCTCCTGAACTTGCAATCCTTCTAGAATAAACTAGCAGTTAACACTTCTTATGCTTTAAAATCATGAGGTTAGTCACATGCATGTTAAAAGTGTTAGGTTGCTTTTATTTTGAAGATGAGTTGGCACTTACAACCCAATCAAAATTTCAGATGTATCAGGCAGACGTATGCATTTGACTCAAACATTTTATCATTTTAAAACCTTAAATTTTATTATTAAATGAAATATGACATCAACTCAATCGAGCTAATTGAAAATGGTAGATTTGATCAATCGGGACACAGTTAATTATACTTTTTTTAATGAGACTCTAGTAATGCATTATAAGCTATGAAAAAGGATTACACAAGTTCTTATATGGTGCATGACAGAAGATTCATTAAGACTAATTAATACAAAATTTATATTCACTCATTAAGAGTAATGATCCTCAAGGATTGGATCCCCCTTCTGTCCAATAAGTGAATGCCCAAAAAGATATGAACTGTGTATAACATGATGCTATCATATGCATATGGTTCTGTTAATCATTAATTTTTATACTTGAGTTTTATTGAAGGGGGGTGATTATATGTGTGTCAATGCATCTACTCATGTGCTTATGAAAATATATACTCATGTGAATATGAAAATATCTACTCATGTGAATGAGAATTTTATTTTAGGTACGAATATTGTTATTTTTATTTTGGTTATAGGTTAATTTTTTTAAAAAATTAAATTAAATTAATATTTTTGGTAGAAAATTTCACATCCTAAGAGCCAAGCGTAATCTAGGCCTAACCATACACATAATAATCTAAGGAAACCTAAGAAAAAGCAAATATTTCTAACATGCATGAAAGCATACATGCGAGCATGTAAATAAAACAATTAATAAAAGAAAATATGGGCAATTGAATTTTGTGTACACCTAAAAGAAAAGAAAATGAAGTAGTGGAGCATCTGCCCTTCATAGAGCCCAACCTATAGCTACAATAGTTTTATCAATTTCTTGACTTTATGAGTGTTTCCAGCTTGTATTATGGTAATTTAAGGTTCATTCTTGTTTCGTCCTCTTATTGAGGTTCAACCCTGTCTTTGATGTTCATCCTTGTGTCCTTCCTCCATCTTCAAACAAGTCTAGCTTTATACATTTCAATCATCCAACCCAACTAATAAGGACTATCAAAACTTTAGACTCAAAGAAAAGAAGATCCAACGCTTATTACGACACCTACAAAAAATTGTTAGTAAAACAAAGCACAATCAACACAAGCAACACACAAATACTACTTGGACATAATAAAATGTTGTATCACCATACCCTTTATTCTACTTGGTCGTGCTTGCATATGGGGGCACATAATATCTACTACCTATAAGAAACATATTTAGTTTAAATGAACTTGTACCCCATTTTTTATCACTTATTAGCATGACCAACTGCAAGAAATAGTATTAATAGGGTAAATGGTATCCTGGTATGCAGCTTACACAAACAAAAATCACCCTAAATTTTCATTATTAATGACAAAATTATAACATCATTCATATTTAATTCAAACATACAAGTTGTTCTCGTAAAATAAGAGCACACACAATTTTCATTGACCTACCCTAAGTCGATGGACTAGCAAAGATGTCAAGAGGATGGTGTGAGACGTAGACGTTTTAATATTTCATTTAAGACGTAATTCACCTTTGGGTTTCAATTTCATTACCATCAGTTGACTAAAGTTCAAGTTATTTAAGTATTGTGCATGCACTTTGATTTCATTTTATTTAGGGTTATAAAGAGCACTGTGAGAAGTGGGACCCACCTAGATAGAAGTTCTGCTACTCACAACTCCCTAATCTAACAGGGAGGAATATTTCACTCAGAAAAAGTGAAGTGCACCACTCTGAGAAACTAAGGGTGACTTAGTTTCATCCTTTTTTGTATTTAAAGTTTGTTCATTGACTTTTAATTCAATTTTAGGTTTAGGTTCAATTCAATTAGTTTCAAGTGAGCTTAAGTTGTTAAGTCATCAAATTAGGATTTCAAGAGTATGCTATGAAAGCCCAAGTGATTGGGTGTAAACTTTGAGTTCATAAAAGCTCACCCAAGAAAGCTTATGATCAATTTTAAGAACTTAAAGATGGTTAGGAGATCACCCTATGTCGTCTTAAGTTAAGGTTAACCAATTTTTTTATTATAAGTCATTAAACTATCCAAAATATGCTCCAAATATTTACTAAATTACATTATATATCCATTTAAAGTTAAGATGGATTTAAAAAAAAATTCAAGTCTTCTTCTTTTTTTAGACCATTCTTGAATTTCATTAATTATTAATTAGTTAATTAATTTAATTTCTCAAAATTAGAATTTTTTTAAAAAAAAATTACAAGTGGGTTGAGAATATTTTGTCTAAATTTACTGTAAAAATTAAATGTAATTATTGAGTTGTTATTTATTTAAGATTTAATTGATTTTTGAAGAATTTCAAATTTAGAAAATTACTTTAATTGATAAAATAAAATTTTGTCATAATTTTATAATTTTTTCCTCTATTCAAAACATCTAAGTTTAAAATTTAATCAAATCTATTTAAGTAGATCAATTCATATGAGTTTTTAAAGTTCAAGTTTATTAAAAGGTATTTAAATTAATATTGGATTTTCTAAAATTTAAGACTTAATCCAATACTCTTGTAATTTTAATTCAATTTATTTGTTTTTCTTATTTAAAATTTTTTATGGAAAATTTAAGGGTTTATTAAGTTAAAGATTAATTAATTCCTTGATTAATTAGTTAATCAATTAATTAAATTAATTAAATCCCCAAACCACCCTTATCTATTAAAATTAACCCCAAATTTTCTATTTAGGCTTTTGGAAGCCCAATTAGTATTAGGATTAACATAATTTAAAGTCAGGTGATTTAATTAATTAAAAATAAATAATAAATTAACATCCCTTCACAAACATCATTATTATTAACCTTTTAGTAAAATACATCTCTTAATGTCTATATTTATGTCACCAAAGTGTGATGAAGTACATATCAAACTTCATATACAAATAAGTAAGAATTGAGTGGCATATATGTAAATTTTCTAAAAATTTAGGAGCACCATACCAGCCCCATCTAACTCAACCTGCTTAAGGAGACCTGCTCTATTAATTACTTTTCTTAGTTGACATGGAAAATATAATACTAGTTCTAATCATTTTTATAATTGTCATTAACAAACGTCATTAGTTGGAGTATTAGGTCATGGCTGGCATTTGGAGGAAGCAGATTTGTTCTGCAAGAAGTACATGAATGCATGGATGGCGACCATCCCTAATGAGGAAAAATTGATGGTGTAAAGTTAAATAAACATAATAATTTATAAATAATAAAATAATAATTTTATTGGATTAAATAATTAGGCTGAAATATGAATTATGGTACAGATAATTATTTTACATTAATTTTATTTATTTATTGAGGTAAACATAATTTAAATTATTATGTTTATTTAATAATTTAAATAAAGATTATTTTTTCGAATGCTAAGAGTTTAGTGAAATTAATCAAGTAATGTACGAAAAAATGGAGCAAAATATCACGAGTATTAGAATTAGATGGCTTAATATTTTAAATTTAGCTCGAATATATAAAATAATATATAATTATTTGGAGGAGATATAGTATTTTTCAGTTTTTTTTGAAAATGAATAATCTTATAAAATAAAAATAATAAAACATAAAACTATCTATAAGAAATAAAACATTGGTACATTTCATATGATAGAAAGCAAATATAGAAAATGGCATTGTGTATCTTGCATCTAGAATATAAATATGTTGTACTAACATCTATGACATTGTTGGGTGGTATGGCTCAATTGTGCATGGTGTACTAAAGTTCATTGTGATCTGTCATATAAGTGAAGTTGTTGCTGCTCTAAATTATATAATGGCTACATTTGATGTATCTTCAGGGAGCAGCGATGCATGTGGATACCTTTTGAAGAGTGTAAGTGGATGGTTTGTGGACCAAATATGTCAGCAGGCACCTCGGGAGGTTGGAATATCAAGATGGGAACAGACGGTTAGACAAAGAGTGTTTTCCAAACAATTTCATTGCTTAAATAAAATCATACGAAACATAAAAGTCTCAATTTAGATGACAATCTTTAATTTATAAATAATTATTCATTTTAAGCTTTACAGCGGGAAGAAAATTAAAAAATGAATGTTTCATAATGTCTTTGTGGCACCTCGATGTTTGTGCACATAATATCTCATATCCTTTTATTCTAAGAGAGGTTTTCCTGACAATATTAGCAACTAAAAGTATAAATTAAATTACTTGTCACCAGTCGTCACTTGAATGTAAGCAGAATTATTTTAGTTAAGAGTATTTTTGGGCATCCCCCAAGTTGTAATTAAACAAATGGAAACATCATTTTAGGAGTTGCTCTTGACTCATGAACAAGCATACGCACTTGAATCTCTTGTTGTGAGTTGATTTCTTAAGGTCTTCTTCGTGGACATGTTCCAAAGAATATTTTATTTAAACACTTTTAGGCATATCAACTAGGAACTGGTTGAAATGGTCCCAACAGTAGGTTTATAATGTTGTTTAAATTCCACCTCTGATGGAGTCTCGGATTCCCATGACTGAGAATCCTTTCACTTTTTTTTTTGTTGTGTAGACCACGTCCTAGCTTGGATAGCCAGGGGGTACCCGTCCTCAGGACACAGGCTTTCCTAAACCCGCTAGCTAGATTGATCATGCTGCCATGAGTCTTCTAACAAAGAAGATTGTTGAGGCAGTTTTCTCCTTATAAGGAAAGGGCCCAATTTTCGGGGAGAAGTTCATGGTGAATGTCCTGAGATGTTCAAGCAAGACATGGAGCAAATCCTTTATGTTCCTCACCCTTAAGGTCCCCGTAGTAGGAGACGGGGGTCTACCCATCGGTCCACTGCGAGGCTTGGGTTCCTACCCTCCATCGTATAGAACATTAAGCTTGTTTAGGAGCCCCTAAAGTCTCCAGATGTAGAGCTTCATGTGGATGCACCAGAGTCGGGTTTTGTTCCTAGTACTAGTGATACTATACTAGTTTTGTCCCTACCCTCTTTTGTAACGCGTTTTGATAGAAATAATAATAATAATAATTTGTTTGCTTATTGTGCGTCTACACACTTCTTTTGTCGATAAGGAGAGATCTGGAGGCTGCCCAGCCGATACTCCCCACACTTGTTTCAAAACAAGTACATTAGAAAGGGTTATCGTCCATCCAAGAGGAAGTGGGTTAGAATCCCCAAGAAGCCTACCCTTTCACTTCTTTCAAAACAAGCAGCGCCTCTTGAGGTTCCAGTTTTGGCTTCTATTATTACATATCAAATCCCCGAGAAGCCTACCCTTTCATTTTATTGCATTACAGAGCCACCTCTGGTAAACCTTAAGAAGGGGTCTAAGATCAATCCTGGGGACAACCCATCCGGGGATCTTTCTGGCATTCCCAATGACCTCCTTGAAGCGGATGCCTCCTCGGTGAGGAGTTGGATGACTATGAGATGATAACTCACCAGATTATGATAGTGACCACCTGTGAACACAAATTTACTAGCGACACCCCTGCTGTTGATGTCGATGTGGTTGGCTATAATGAGCCCATAGAGGATCAAAATGTTCCCGCCATTGATCAAGGGGAGAAGATCAGGAATGAGACCATTGCCTTTCTACATGGTCATATAGCTCTCCCTACTGCCTAGATAGCAGCATTACAAACCGACTAGGCTGGGTCCGACATAGTCTCACCTTCGACGTAGGTAGAGACACTTTTGGTTGAGCCTGTTGTAGTGCATGAGTCTAAGAGGCACATTCATGCTACTTCCTCTGATGCTTCTTAGCATGAGCGAGCACTTTATGATGCACATTTGCAATCCTTATTGGATTCAAAGGTTAAGGCCTCCTCAACAACTAAAAAATGAGAGGTTGTAGTGAGGAATGACTGACCTTTTTCTGAGGCGTATGAGTATATTATATATCCTTCGGGGTTTGTCCCTCAAGAGTTCAAGCAGTTTGATGGGTCATAAATTCCAGATAGCATATTGCCCAATTTTGAGCATTGTGTTGCAATGTCGACAGCAATGAAGCTTTTCTCATTTGCCTTTTCGTCACTATTTTTGTTGTATTTTCTTTTGAATGGTATGTTGATTTACCAAAAAATGCTTTCATAATGTTTGTCGAGTTAGAGGATGCGTTTGTGAAAAGTTTCACTGCCTCTCAACACCGGTCACCGTGAGTGATCTATAAATGAACCCAACAAAAGACCACGAGTCTTTAGTGAACTTTATTATTCGCTGGAGATATTTGAGTATGAAGTGCCAACCATTTCTTCAATAGCAACATGTTGTTGCACTCATGGAAAGATCAAAGACCCAATTTTGTCTTGTTTATAATCACCCCTATCAAAACTTTTGGAGTGTTGATATAAACATTGGTTAGCCTACAAGATGTTATAGGAATTTTGGTCCTTGTCTGATTATAAGGCCAAAGGTAAAAGGTCTTTTACAACAGTTCCTTCGAGAAGGACGAAAGATAGCTTAGTTTTAATGACAGTGGATAGCAAGCTGAAAAATCCAGTTCTACTCGCTGAACAAGCTTGCTCACCTTTCTATAAGTGGAAGGCCTAGTCTCCCGAGTGAAAGAAGCTTAAAGTATATTCTTTCAAAAGATAATGCTTTATGAAGATTTTTTAAAACTTAATCAAACATGGTATGCAACTTTCTCAGCCAAGAAAGCCCAATGACATTGAGAAGATCAGTGGGCCCAACTACTGCCACTACCATATGCACTTGGGCCATTTGTTGGAAGAATGCTATGTGTTCAAGAATTGACTTGAAGTCCGCTATAGAGCTGAAGAGACCAAGATTCTGGAGCGTATTTGGAGAAGCCTCTTTGAAGAGGATCAACCAAAGTCATTGCAACCATTACGATCACTTCTACTACTGATTTTGCTATTGGTTTACTTTATTTCTTTTCATATGCAATTGTGAACTCGGAGGAGGTGCTTGTTCCTCCTGATGCCTTGTGTAGTTTTGATGAATCAATGGAAAAAGGCATCACAAACTACTTTTTATGTGCTTTTCTTTTTTATAGTTAGCTCTCATGAGCTTGACACGGATGATCAAATCGAAGGAGAGGAGCAATACCCCCTATTACCTTCCTTTGATGGAGCTTACCGCACATGATGATTTGAGCAATTTGTTAGACGGTGCAGGTGATTGTAAGACATGCTTTGATAGCTTTGTACCTTTTTATTCTCATTTAAATCCCACATTAATCATTCATACAAAAGTTGGCTAGGATTAGCACTAACTCCACTTAATTTGGATTTTGGCTAGATCTAACTCCATTTAAAAATTCCCAAAAAATATTAGAATTGATCTCCATCATCTGTATATTAATTTCAATATATAGTTTATCCTTTAAATTATTTTTTTGTTCAACCCCGAAGTAAAAAATCAAAACCCCATTTATTTCCATTTTGCTTAAAATTTATGTACATTCAAGTTTAAATTATGAAAAAAAAATCAATAAAATTCCAAAAAATCTTAAATTTTTTGTAAGAAAATGACATTAATCAGTGTACTATTGTTTTTAAATAAAATCTTGAAGATCCCCCATGTATTTTAAAATATGAAGAAAAATTCCGAAACTTTGTCAGTTATGTCTAAAACTGACCCAATTAACATATTTACCACATTTCCCCCACTTAAACCCTTCCAAATACCTTCAAATTCTTTATAATTTTCCTAAAAAATATTTTAAACACCCCTCTAGAGTTTCATATAAAAAAGTGAATTTGCAACATCAATTCGGTATTATAGCAAAAAATTCCTGAGATTCATGACTAAAAAATTGGTTTAATGACTCTTCTTTTTCATGTGATCGTAAGTTGAGGCTATAAATTTGATGATTTTACTGGTGAGATAAAAATGTTCATAGTTATCTTCTTATGATTATGTTGATGCACTTTGGTGAGAATATCAAAAGATTATACTTTTTTGCCTTTAGTACTTGTTTAAAATATCCTTCATAAAAATCTTCCACTCTTTCCCATTATTAGTAAACTCCACCCTGATTTCATGAAAGAAAAAAATGTGAGGAGCTGAAGAAAATGATCAAGCATTATAGTGCAGAACAAGCTCAAATTTAGAGAGTAGACAACACTTGTGCATTGGAAGGCGGTAAACCATCACAAGTGTTATCTTATAACAAGTAGCCTACACCTTTAGATACTCCATTGCCAAGTGTAGGCCAAAATAATTCTTCAGAAGAAGAGTTTCTCAAGGTCCGGAGGAATTGACGTGACACTGTGCTAATCAAACTCTAAGAGGACTTAATTCAAGAGACCAAGCCAAGTCAAATGATCAAAAAATGAAATGCATGCAAAATTGCATCACTTTTATAGGTATGTTTTTCGTGGAGTCTATTAAGTTATTTTATGTTTTTTTTATTTGTAGAATCTTATGTTAATGATCCGAGTTGTTATGTGCTCTTTGGAGTGTATTTAGGTGACCTTGAGTGCACCAAAGTAAGTGTGGAGTGAAGAAATGGCCGAACACATAGTTATAAGGTGATTATGGTTGGTCACATGTGAAAAAGGAAGGTAGTTATAGGTGATTTAGGCAGCTCTCAAGTAGTTTCGAGGTGGAAATCATCATTTCTCCCTCTTTTTGTGTGTTTGAATTTAATTAGATGTTTTGAACTCTATTTTAAAGTATGATAAGATGAACATAGTGTGTATTTGATGTGAAAATTATTGACTTTTGAGTGAAGAACTCAAATTAAGGAGTGACTTGGTGGCTTCCTCCAAGAGTGTGGTTCAGTGAGCATTATCCCTCATTGAACTTTGGTGAGTTTAGTGATTTATTTCATCTCCTTGATGTAAAATTTTATATGATTTCTCTTTAGTGAAATTTTATGTGTTTGTAAGGAGTGCTTGAATAATTTTATCTTTTTATTCTCATCTAAATCCCTCCTTAATCTCCCCCTACATACGTCGCCACGGTTAACCCTAACCATACCCAGTAAGGATTTTGGCTAAATTTGAATCATTTAATCTCATTTAAAGATCCCCAAAATTTTCACAATTGATTTACATCCTCTGTCGAGTAATTTCCATATAGATTTAAAGTCTTAAACTGTATCTTTGTTCAACTTCCAATCTCAAAATAAAAACCCATGCTATTTTCTGTTATGTTTATGATTTCTGTCAAATCATTTTTAAATTCGGAAAAAAAACTTGTCTACCATCATTTGCAATTGAATTTTTTAAATCTACTTTGCATTTTAAAATTTGGAGTAAAACTTTTGAAGTTGTCAATTATGTCTCGAACCGACCTAATTAGCGTATTTACCATAATTGCTTCACCTAAACTCTGCTAAACAATTTCAAATTCTACAAGTCATCCCTAAACATCTTGGAGCTCCATTAAATGAATTGAATTTCCAAAAGCACTCAATTCTACATATTTTCTAATATAACACCTAAATTTTAACTTTTACATACATACCACGTTATGCACCAAAATATATATTTTACATTTTAGAAATATAGTGACAATGAGTGCTAATGTAATATGTATGCAAATACGAACGTTTAGGTGATAGGTTTGTCAAATACATAAGAATTGCATGGTATGTATGTAAATAACCATTTTTTCTAATTTAGTCCTCATATTCATAAATTTTCATACTTACATACATTACATATGCATGATCTTTGCATTGTGATATGAACGATAAGTGGTATAAAAGTAAAATAGTCAGATTTTAGTATTAGATATGCAAATACGTAGGAATGGGAAATGGCCCTTTTTATCGGGAGCCGCCACCCTCGACGCCCGCCGCAACCGGGCGGGCAGCGTCGGCCACAATCTGAGGGGGACCCTGCCCAGTCTGTAGAAAGTACCGTTATGGTCCACTGGCCGCGCAGAGTTATAAATAAATGGGCGGCTCTGATCGTCGAACAAACTTCGAAGGTTCTCCAATCCTAACCCTTCACTTCACACGATCCCTCGCCAACAGTGTCTCGCTGGCCCAAATCCATGCCCTCTGCATCTTCATCAGAAAAGCAAATCAGATAAGATTCTTTTCTAAAGGAGGAGTAATCAGAGAGGAGTTCGGTGTTATCCAGTTCGAGATTCGTGAAATTGGACTGCGAATTGAGGTAAGAGGAAGAAAAACACGGGAAAGTCGTGCGCGCAAACCCTAGTTTTTATTATTTTGAAATTGTGTTGTCCGATTTTTAACCTATTTTATTTGTTTTTGATTCTGGCTGTTTTCGTAGTCGGAATCTTGTTTTTCTGTGTCACCGGCATTGCAGTAGATTGCTGTATTTTGGAGCAGAGATGCTTTGTATCAGGGGATTAGAAACTGCAGGATTTTTTTGTGGTTTGTGTGGCACAGTTGGAGTTTTTTTTTCTTTTATTTTGTTCTCTTTTGATGCTAGAGATCTGGGCGGAAGGC
>NEWO01000004.1:1757413-1778374 GCA_003013225.1 Phalaenopsis aphrodite
GGGGGTGGCGGTGTCGGGGTGGGCGTGGGTGGAGACTTGAAAGTTTAACACCCGTTTGGTCAGATTCGAATTCCGGTTTCAGATTGTCGTCATTTTTTATTCCCTTCACTTTAATTTTACACAAACGGCCTTTTATGATGAATGGGGATCGAGTTTTTGACCTCATTTTATAGGAGGAATTAGGTGGAAGTATTATCTCTGCTCTACGAGTGGTTGCCAGGCTTTCCGGCTGATTTGTGCCTCTATGGGTGTGAATCTTCATGCAAGGATTTTTTTCCATTAGGTGGAAGTATTATCTTGTAGATGTCACAATGACTATTAACTGTTTGAAAATGGAGTATGAATTTTTTGTGATTGTTTGGTGCATATGCTTTATCATGCATGCAGCAGAGTGAGCGATATCTTCCTTAAAATCATTATAGCAGTGCAGCTATTTTTCTATAGCACGCTATAATGCATGCCTCATAGTGCTCTCTACTTTGTTTGATTCAATATTTCGACTAGTTTTGAATTGTTTTTGTTTGGATTTTATCCTAAATGTTACCAATATCTAAGCACACATTTTGAACAAATCTGATAGAATATGGATGATGTGCTCTGATTGCTCATCAGCTTGTGGATGAAACTTAACACTGAAGTTAATTTGATTGTGTGGGCCCTCTTGAATTGATTTAATGAGTTAGATGTTAATTGACCATCTTTGTTCGAAACAATGGTGCAGAGGAAACCATGTAAATGAACAATATCTTGTGCATAGAGATGGATTAGCTTATATAAGATTTGTGCTTTATGCTCAGACAACAAATGTGCACTTTTTCTAAGTCTAACTTCTGCAACTTATATTGTGTAGTGCTTTAGTATTCTTGGTAATCTAGTTACAAAAACCATTGCAATGTTGTCCCCCTTCCATGGTACGGACAAAGGCAGTAGAGTTTTGCATGGTTATCCAACTTCCAGTACTTGGCAGGAATAACACTAATTCATGAACTTAGTTGCATCCTTCTTGCGTTAAGAATTAAGACCACCAATATAATTTCATTAACCATCGACTCTTTTTCAGCTATAATGTGAATTTAATACTTTGTTTAATGTGTTTCTTGGAGAATGATCTTTTTGTTTCGTTATTGTTTACATAGAATAGTTCCTTGAAATGTAGAACTTTTCTATCATCCGCTTTAATCCTTTCACTTTTAATTCTTAGAGAACAACTTCCACGTAACACATTATGGAACTTTTTTCTGGGTTTGCTATCACTTTCTTAATCTACTCAAGGGGTGATGACTAGTTTACTTGTGAGATTCCCTAAGTTAATGAGAACAAACTTCATGCTTAAGGCATTGACTATCACATTGGATTTTTTGGGTTGACAACGATTGTGGAAGCCATAGTTATTTAGTAACTCTAGGAACTTTCTCTATCTTTAATTAAGTTTGCACATGAAGAAATATTTCATTATTGTGAAAATGTCCACGCATACACCCCATCTTTTAAGAGCAAAAGTTCTAGCTTCTAATTACTAGTCATGTGTAAGACAACTCTTCTAGTGCCACTATAGTTGTTTGTATGCATAGGTGATCACTTTTCCAATCTACATAATTAAAATACCTAAACCTTGCAAAGAACCATCTTATAAAATTGGACCACTTTAGTTATACTCGATAGCACAACATGAACAATAACATCCTTTATCCTACTAAGTGGGGTCGGCTACATGAATCCTTTTGCTCAATTATGTCCTATTTAGGTGTACCCTTACTCTCCTAACACTGTCATCAAATGGTCAGCGATTAATGTTACTAAACCATCTAAGGCGACTCTCTCTAATCTTGTCGGTCATCAGAGCTACTCCAATTCTTTCATGAATATATTCGTTTCATTTTTTGTTCTAAGTGTAAAGCCACTCATCCTCTCAAGTCCCGAGCTTTCTCTTCTCAACAATACTTAATTTTATGTTTCTCTTTTATAGGCCAATATTTTGCACCATAAAGTATTGCAGATCTCACCACCATCTTATAAAAATTTCGTTAAGCATTACTTTTGTATCACACAATAGACCGATTCATTCCTCCATTTCAGCCATCCAATTTGAATTCTACTAATAACATCCTCACCTTTATTCCATCACTTTGAACAAGAGATCCAATATATGTAAAACATTCACTCCTTTAAATGACTAGATCGCCAACCATTATAACCCCACTACTGCTACCAAAATGATATTTCATATATTCAGTTATAGTTTTACTCAAACGAAAGCCTTTAGATTCTAAAGTTGATATCCATAAATCAAGTTTTCTTGAGCTCTCTTGTGTCTTATCTACAAGAAGGATATCATCAACGAAAAGCATATGTCAAGGTACATCGTTTTGTAAATGTCCGCTAAGAACATCCATAACTAAAGCAAATAGGTAGTGTCAAAATTAATATTGAACTATTCCTTCAATGAACTCTTCAAATACTTGAGCCCATTGGAAATTCACTACTTTATGAAGTAGTTGATATAATAGTTACGGCTTTTGTGAGTGCTTCGACACATCTTCCATGCACAATTATTATGGGAAAACTCATTTGAAAGCTTTTTTTTTGACTCTTGACCAATCCACAATGGCTTCCATCTTTTGAAGATTAATTAAAATATATGTAGTTATGGGTTTGAAATATTTGTAGTATACCAAAGCCAAAAAAGGTAACTTCACAAAATTTTTTCAAAATTTTCTACAATAAGGCTTGGCTTTTGACTGACACACATGCATGTGAGAATGAAATAGGAGCTGAAAATGAAAGTTGATACATAAGTCTTGATACTAAAACTTCCAGCCTTGCAAGCTACCAATACTTTTAAATGTCATAAAAACTTTTAGGAATTACAACAAAATAAAAAATTTGAGTGAATTTTTGTTTCTACAAAATTCAAAAGGGTGAAAAATTTTTCTTGAGTAATAGCACCTGAAGGGGAGAATCACAAAGAGGGGTACACAACAATATACCCACTAAAAAAATTGTATCCTTCAAATTATGCAGCTGCAGTTGATATTTTTAATAGTGAACATATCTAATAATTTTACAAATTGAACCAATGAGCCATCAAATGAAGGAGGGAATGTGTCCCCCTTCTTGAATACCTTCTATGATCAACATTGAAGTTCGTGCAAATAAATTGCTATTCATAGGTCGATAGAATCTCTAATACAATCTAAAACTTAATTTTGTGGAGTCATGTTTTGTCTGTGGGTCATTCTAGATCCTTGCTAACTCGAGGAAGAGTGAAGAACATATAGAGATGAGCAAAAAGGTGGGGAAATTCACTATAAGACTAAAATGCTTTAGTAAAATAAGGTAGGATGCATAATCCATTATCCAAAATCCTTGACACATGTTGAAGATGGTAACTTGACATGTGTTTTGCATGTAAAGTAGGGTTTGTGCAAGCAAGCCGTGTAATGACCATGCAGGCTATGTTGAGTAGACAAGTGAATTGGCGGTGCAACTAGGGGTGTGCATTATTTGGTCAAAACTGGAAAATCTAACCGAACCGATCAAGTTTGGTTGGTTCGGTTTGGTTTTAAATTTTGATTTTGGTTTTTCAGTTTTTAAAATTTCGAAAATTGGTTTCAGTTTTTGGATTGATTTTATTTTTATTAAACGAACAAACCGAAAAATCAATATTTTATTAAAAAAAATTATTATATTTTAATTTAATGTCAAATAAACTAAGAAAATTAGAATTTTTACTATTTTTAATGTTTGATTGAAATAAATAGAGGGTTCGTGAAATTAAATCTATATTATATGAATAAGTTATGAAATTTGTAATGCTTATTCTTAGCCAAATTTTAATAAGCAATTAAATTTCAAAATTTTCATTACCAAACTGTTTAAACTGAATCAAACTCCGGTTCAATCGGTTCCGTTTTTTCAGAATTTAGATTGCTTTAGTTTTTTGGATTATGGATTTCGGTTGTAATAGGTTTGATCAATTTTAAAACAAATCAATTTGAATCGACTGAATGCTGGTGCAACATCAATGTAAAACACTTACAACATAGGAAAAAGTAAAGATGTGTGCAAGGGGGGAGTATGTGCGGGAGAGAGTAAGCGAGGTAGCGGGCGGCATTGGGAAGTTATCATGTGAAGAGAGGGGGCTTGTTATTAGGTGTGTCGGTCGACCATTGGTTGTAGTCACAAGGAAGTAGAGTTGTTGTGGACAGTATCGTATACATGTCAACATTGTGATTGGGCAAATGACATGGAACATTGAATTGGGCAGAGGGAGGACAGCTATAAAACTCTTCTTCTACCTTCGAAGGTCCCTTAGTTTAGACTCTACTTTTAGACACACATAAATGATGGAGACTCAATCTCCCAATCACCTTAGCTCTAGGATTATTCTAATCAGGACCTTAGCCCCTTTTAAAGGACTTAATTATCACCCCAACCTTCATGTGTCATATGACCATATGGATATCTTGACCTTGGTTCAAAGACATACACTAGACTAGTTGGTTTTAAATCATGTATTACCCTGTTTTTATTAATTTTAGGCCAAATGCTAGACCTTGTGCTCCATTTAGGTTATCCTAACTTTCATTAGGACTAAAGAAACCTAGTAGGTTCTCTTCAGAATATTAATTGTCAGACTATTTTGAGCTGATCGAACAACAAATTCATTTGTTAGGTGGTCATTCTAATTCTTATTGAGTAAATCCAAGAAATTTGAATCTTTTGGCGCGTTTGGCTTTGGTCCAGCTCTTTATGCTAATTTCTCTAACGCCATGCGAAGGGCCTTTCGGTTCATTTTTCCATCTTTATGCCTCTGATAAATAACTTTAACCTCAATAGTTGGCTCCAAATGTGGCACCTGACACCACTATCTCGGTGTCAGCCCTCTGGGTCCCTTAACCTTGTTGTTCTCCTTAGCATTTGTTCATTAGATGGTATCTCCCATTTGCAGTAGATGATGTGCGAATCGCCTTCTCAATATCATCATTTTGATCTATAATTGGTTGATGACTCTTAGCCCATAACATCATTGACTTGACCCCTAAAACCTTCTCGATGTCATCATTTTGGCCGACATTAAGTTGACTACTTATACTTAAATTGTTATACTCGTCATTTTCCTATCTAGCATCATCGCGAGCTTAATGCTATCATTTTGATTAGCACTCAATATACAAATCTCAGTATGACAATACCTTGCCTTAGCGATCATTATCATCTTTTGGGCAGTATAATTTTGGTCAACACTTGACCAACAACTCTCTGCCAAAGATATTCCTCTTGGTCCCATCTTTTCAATCGACACCTGAGAAACAACTTTCCTGCACTTGGTTTCCTTAATTAGGCACTTTACTGCGAAATCTCAGCTTGCCATCCACTTGGCGTGTGCCAACTTATATCACCTTGTGTACATTCATTTGGCCTACTGAGAATCATCTCCTAAAATCACTGACTATGGGCGCACACCGAGATTTGACCCTTCCTTAGGGATATATGCATTTCGAGCTTGCTTTCTAGAAAGTTGTGAATGTAGAAAAATATATATTTCTTTTGCTTTTGCCCATTTTTTTTGCTAAGATCTTGTGTGTAATGTGATATTTGATAATTTTTTGTGCAGATTTCATTGACTGCGCAACCTGCCTATGATCCGTCGTAGTTGTTTGCTTGCCAAACTTTGGCGCAATAAAGTCCAACCTATCTCTTTCCAAAGATTTGGGAAGTTGGAAAGAGCTCTTTCTCTCTTCTCTCTTGTTTTCTCCCATTATGTTTGAAGAGCGGAGATACTAGCCGTGATTAGTATGAGTTGCTTTGAAATGTTGTGTGTAAATGTCATAGATAGGACCTATGGTTGTCTTGCCAAACTTTGGGGCAATAAAGTCCAACCTATCTCTTTCCAAAGATTTGGGAAGTTGGAAAGAGCTCTTTCTCTCTTCTCTCTTGTTTTCTCCCATTATGTTTGAAGAGCGGAGATGCTAGCCGTGATTAGTATGAGTTACTTTGAAATGTTGTATGTAAATGTCGTAGATAGGACCTATGGTTGTCAGTCGAGCTTATTGCATTAGTTTTCTTGAAATTTGACAGAGGTAATGAAAAACAAAAAACCATGTAAATATTATAGATATTTATGAACTCCATCTACTAATCACGGCTAATCCTTCTCTCAAATTTCAACCCCCCCACCCCCCCCCCCCGAATAATCACTGAGTTCTCCACTCAGCCATCCTTCTGATGCTAACCATCTTATGCCCTTTAATATTTTCATATAGGTGAAGCGAGAACTCATTGTCAGATAAAGCCTTTTCAACCATGTTTAGAAAATTATAGAAATTCTGCTAGTTAGGCACCATGCTACTTTTTTGGCATCCTGTCTTGTTCTGTGTCCCGCTTCTGTCGGTCTACCTTTCATTTGCTCAAGATAGATCTTCCTAACCTTAGATAACCTTCTAATGTTTAATCCTATAACTACTTATCTCCTTTTCTTGAGATAGCTTGTTGATATCTAATCTCAAGGTGCCAGCTATGTTTGGTCCTCTTCTAGGTCACCTTTTAGTCTGATAATCTGCTAACTGGACACTCTGTTGCTAGCGCTTCTTATTGGTTCCTCTAGTTGTCCACATTGATTCCATCTGACGAATCACTACCATCACACATAGACTTCACTTGATGGTTCTTAGCAAGCTGTCTCCCAACACCATTCAAGAAATTTGGTTAGAATCAAATGTCTCTTGGCTTGACCCACCACTAGGGCTGTCAATTTGGCTCGTTGTTCGTGAACAGCTCGTGTTCGACTCGTTAAGCAACTCGTGTTCGGCTTGTTCGTTAAGCCTAACGAGCCGAACACGAACAAATTTTTAAGCTAGAAATGTAAACGAGCCGAACACGAACAACAGTTTGTTCGCTCGTGTTCGGCTCAAAATGACTCGAAAAAAAAATTATATAACTTTTTATATAACAATATATTACATATATTATTTATATAATAATATATTATATATATTTATGTCTAAGTTTAAATCATAATACCTCATGTGACAATGTGGTTAGTGTCTTCTTTTGTATAGATTTGATCTAGGTTCGAATCTCACACTTTACATATATTTTTCCCAATTTTAGTTTAACGGGCAAATTTCGAGCCGAACACGAGCCGAACACTAACACGAATATTTAAATCGAGCCGAACACGAACACATTTCACGAACCGATTTCGAACACGAGCAATTTCGAACGAGCCGAACATGAGCCAAGCCTGAGCTCGCTTAAGCTCGACTCGTTTACAGCCCTACCCACCACCTTTCATGCTTAGGTTCAAATAGACCAGCTTATTATCTTTTGGCAGAGTCAATTGGGCACTGTCTTTGTGCCCTCAACCAATGAGTTTCACATCCTTTGGAGTGATTATTATTGAACTTTTACATGGGATTTTTTCAATGCCCCTTCAAAGGGTAAAGCAAAAAATAACTTCAGCACTTCTTTGGTAAGTGATCTAGTGAGAACTGTAGGACACTTGATTGCTTATAAAATCATTGAGGCCCACCTTCTTTTAGAAAGCTCATATTAGATTAAACTCGTTAGATTAGATCCAAGCTTGACCAAATATACACTGTACCTAGCATTTAAATCCAGACAAATATTTGTAGACCTGTACTGTCAAAATTCATGAAAATTATGTTTAATTTGCATAAATTAAGAAAGGATATGAAAATGTGGAGGAGGGAATTTGAGGATGTTGTCCATATATTTTAGTTTACTATATTTCATGACTTTTGTCAACTAGTTGTCGCAATTACGCCAATTTAAATGTAATTTGTATAAAAATTGCATAGATTATGCCATTGCATATTGCCTGCTATGCACGTAAACATTGTCACTTGCACACTCGTAGGCTCCTTTCTGCGTTGTTGGTTTTCATTAGTATTAATATGTATTTCCGCTGTTGTTGTTTAGTCCTTAGGGATTTATTGAAAGTTTGTAAGATAATATTGTGTTGATGGATGAAGCGAACTTTTTAGATGTAATAAATTGCTTAATATATTTTTGCAATGATGTATTATAATGTTAGAGAGGTAAAGCTCATGGAGTGCTAAGCGCGAAGCCTGAGTGGGCGAGGTATGAAATTTTTATTATTTTTTTCATTCTACTTCATCACATCTTCTTTTTTGCTGTTTTTTTAGAGAGAGCTAGAGATTTATTGTTTTCCTTATAAATTACTTTTAATGCTTTCCATGTTCTGTTAGTATTATAGGGCAAAGCTCATGGAGTGCTAAGATTGAAGCTTGAGTGGGTGAGGATATGAAATTTTTCTTATTTTCTTCAGTCTACTTCATCACATGTTTTCTCTATTTTCTATCTTTTTAGAGAACTAGATATTAATTGTTTTCATTATAAATTATGTGTGATAGTTTTGTCATTCTATTAGGTTTATAGGGTTTTATCCAAATTTAAAAAGGGATGAAAACACTTTTTAATTTTTTAGGCACTTGTCCAATATTCTACAAAATTATGAAAATAAGCATTCATTTAGTCTATGATTCAAAAGAATGCATCAACCTATCGAAGACTATTTAACCAGGAATATCACTGTATCATAGATTATGTATCTTGTGGTACAGACACAAGATTACTAATAGAACATCGAAAGCATTACAAGCAATTTCATCAACATAAGGCTTTTATGCATGCAAATCAGGTTAATAATATTATTATCATTTGCTTAAATCACTCATTTGCATATCATGTAATTATGTTTGTAGGGCGAGATTGTAAGATTCATTTTTCTCCATATTGATCAACGTTCTTGTATTGCATAGAGACTTGATTGATGTGGCTTTTAAAACTCATTTGTGAAGCCTAGTGGCATTCTATGTTCATAGGATGCTAGACTAGTTATTGAGATTCCTAGTTTTTTGTGGTTGGATCTTTAAGTCCCTTTTTAATCAACTTTTCACCCGGCAAAATTGTCTCATATGTCCCATTTTTTTGTTAGATTTGGGAGGGCATTCGACCTAGGTGGTGTTATTAGATTCAACTTAAAAGTTCATTTTTATTGTTGTAGAGTCGCAAGTTCTATCTTCTCGCTGCTTGTGAATCGAAATAGCCCCTTGGGATATTGTGAGTTATCGGGGCCTTTTTTATGTAGTTATTGTTATAGAAAGTAATAAGTCTTAACCTTTAATATTAAGAAGCTTGTATATTAAGAAATTTGATATTCAACAGCTTAATTAGAAGAGATCTTATTATATGATTTTTTTTTCTGTATTAGAGTTATTCGTAATCTAGAGAGTTTGGAGTGTGTAAAAATATGCAATATATATTCTTAATTGTGAATAAGAGAAAGAGGCAGTTTTCCCATCATATGGTATTAGAGCCTCGTCGAATAGTTTCTGTTTTAGCCTTGTTCGTATTCGACGTTAGCCTCCTTTGTCTAGATCGTGAGACTTTGTTTTGTTTGCTAGACTTTGACCTCGCTGACACTGCTAAGTGTCGAAGGTGTATTTCGCTTCATCTTCGTCATTCAACAACGTCATCGGTGCTTTGGTGCTTTGTCTTCATTCTGTATCGATGGGATTAGAGCAATGACAAAAAGCTCTAATCTACTTTGGCTTTGTTCGCTCCGTCTGCTTTGATATGAGTCGTCTTCTTAGGTCGATTTTGTTGGTACTACATTTGGTTGTTTCTTTCAGCTTAATTGGCATAGCTGGTTCATTTATTTTGGTGTATTCCGTTGCTTATTACTTCTTTTTCTTCGGCGATTGTTGAACTATTCATCTTCGGGTTTTTTTTAGTGCTTTGACCGTTACTTTGGCTGATTCTTCAGCACTAAATGACATAATTTATTTTTGGTTAATAAAAACATCTAATGACTGGTTTGGTTTCATCGGTGACTAAGATTATAGATAAAATGTTAAATGACAACAATTTTTTTATTGGAATAAAACTGAGACTACCTTAGAAGTATCTCTCAAGAGAATCGTCGCGACTGTCAGTATTGGCCGCTCGGGCCTTCTTCCCTTCACTTTGTTTGAACAGAGGGAAATGACCGGATGAGTAGCTTCCCTTTTCCTCTTCGTCCTCCTCGTTCTCCCTCTACTGATGCTTCTTCTTCTTCTTCTTCCTTCTCCTTCAACTTCTAATTTCTCTACCTCACTCTTCCGATCTCGCACATGCCGGCTGTCTCTCGCTTTCTCTCTCTTTCTCACTCGCTTCCTTTATTGAGTTCGAATAAGGAGTCGAGGGGATAACCTCAACTTAATTTTCCCATGGGCGGTGGGAAAGATATTCAAACGACACTTGTGAAGCAGTTGTTGTAACAGTAAACATTGTAATTTTTTTCTTTCTTTTGGTTAATTAATTAAATTTTTTTTTCTTATTACATCATTGCTCTCGTAGGTCTTTCTTTCATGCTAGTTCCATTGAATATAGTATCACTTCGACTTATTTTGTGAGTACATATCCTCTCAATCATTGTATTGGCACCCAACAACTATCCTATGTTATCCATCACGAGCACATCTTCTCTTGTTTTATTTCTTTGAGCCTAAAGCTTTTCTTGTTTGTTTGTTGCCTGTACTCCTATTTGCTGAGTCAATAATTCAAATTGAATTGTTTACGTAATAATGATCTTGGGTCTCGGACATGAGATATAATTAATATGGGGTTTTGCTTATTTAATACTTCAGCACCCGAGTTAAATAAACTTCTTTTGGTTTTTATACCATTAAGGGAAATCTTTATAATTCATTCCAATTTGTTTTTTAATGGTTCTTACAATTTCTTTTTTTGAAGTGTTGGTTGCCATTACCCGTGGCCTCTATCTTAAACATGAAATCTATTGTAAGCTATTTCCAAGTCAACAACAACTAGCGATGGGATGCAAAAGGCTGTACCAATTATGCATGAGAAGTTATAGCGTGGTTTGCATTTTTTGATATGCTTCATCACAAGTTTGTGGATGGGATTGCAAGTCTCTTTTTAATATCACTTAATGGGAACTTGGGAACAGAGAGTGGAGAACTCCAATCCATTGTGTGCGTGAGAGAGAGAGAGAGAGAGAGTGAGTGAGGAGTCTGAACTTGCTTGTAATCTTATAATATTCATGAGATTGAAGTTCAACGGAAGAGCGTCCTTTATAGTGGGATTCTTATGACTGGAAAGGAATTAAATAAATGTGAAGTCACTTGTCAATAGAGGGAATATTCATGATTCTTGCATAAATGGTTACTCTTTATGGAAGAATCTACAAAAACATGAAAATCTCTTTTACAGAATACATATATATCAAACAACATTTCATTGGCATTTTTGATGACGTGACACCTTATATTTTAGCACATTGTATCACATTTTGTCTTCATCTGAAACAAGATTGCATCCATCATTATTGGATTAAACCTATGCAACTCCAAGGCCTCTTCCAAATATTTATTGACAATTATGAAATTCAAAACGAGAAGCAAACTTTTTATGGCTAGATGAGCAAAAGTAACTTCAGGTTTGGTGTGAAATTTTTGAAATTAACTATAGAAGGTTCTGTTTTATGATAACTTGTTTAGACAAATATGCATGCGATCTCTTAACTAAGCAACAACTAAGGGGTTGTTTGGAATCACATTTTGTTTTCAAAAAACAGAAAATAAAATAAAAGTATGTTTGTTTTCTGGTTTTTTACATGTTTTTTATTATGTTTTTTTAACAAAGGTATTTTTCTTTTTCAAAAACACAAAACATAAAAACCTTTTTTTTTTCAAAACAGCTCTCACCATCCCGACCCTGAGCCCGATACCCCTGTGTATTCTTTGACGCCGATGCCGATGCCGATGCCGACGGTGGCACTGACGCCAATACCACTACCTTCATTGATGACGATGTTGACGCCTATGCCTTCTTTGCTTGTGACACTGAAACAGATGCTCGCCCTCGCCATCTCCCTTAACATTACCACATGACACTTTAGCTCCCATGCCGAGATGCTCACATTCCTCGTTAATCCTCTTCCACTCCCTGCATCTTCTTGTGAAACTCTGAGATCACCAATGTTGAGCGGCTCAATGTCAAGAATTCCCACTCGGTGAATGGAGGTAGCAGTCTCGACGGTCTGAGATTGCTGGCATTGAAGAACGAAGTGTTCGATGGAGGCGACGACATTCGTTGAAGGGAAAGCAGAATGGGGGATTTAGATGAGGGCGGTTGGGGGGACGGCGACAAAGGCGGTGTGGTCGAGGAGGTGGGTTGCGACCTCCTACGATGGGTTTGAAGACGACGAGGAAGTCATCGGAGCAGTAGCGGAGGAAAAGGTAGAGGGAATAATTATATTTTATTTTTTTATTTTTTATTTTTAAAAATAGAGAAATCATAAGTGTTATCAAACATCTTTTTCTTTTATGTTAAAACAAATATAAAACAAAATAAACTAAAAATAAAAATATAAAACAAACACAGAAAGTAATCCCAAATAGCCCCTAAGAAAATCATAATTGCTATTGAATCAAGAAGAGGATTAGGGGTATAACACCCGCCTCTCATCCTCTCGTGATAAGGATGAAGACTCTTTTTCTTCCATTTGGGAGATATGATCATGGTTTCATGGTCAACTATCCCTTGGCATTATGTGCAATTATCATAACCCTTCTAGATGTTAGGAGTGTTTTAAAAGGATCAGATGGTGGCCTGTAGTGTGTTAGAGGGAGCGAACAAATTTCTATTTGTAAGGAAAATTTGGTTATTGCGGCTATTTCTATCCATGTTCGGTGGATTGTGGTGCTTCTTTACTTTATAATTTCCTCAAACTCTTCGCTTAAGATGATATTTTTGGATCTTAATATGAAATGATCTAAAAGATGTGAGAGACTGTGTATGTCATCGAGGTATCAATGATGTTTGGCTAATCCCAAAACTATATTGACCAAGTGCTAGGCATAGGATACCTTAACCAACAACATTGAGTATGGTTGGGCTCCTGCCGAGTCAAGTTGTCCTGGTATGATCTAGCCCAAACTCACATTTGGGTGTTACGGTGCTTAGGTTTCTTTATTTGGCTGGCTTCTTTTTGCTTACCAAATTGGGGACTCTTCAGATATTGATTGATGATGTTGTGATACTTATTTGCATATCTATGATTCGGAAGTCACTGAGCTTTGGTTTGTGCTTTCCCTCACAATGCTTCCATTTTACTTGTCAATTTTAAGCCCATTATTGGCCTATGTGAAATTGGAAGTGAAGCAAATCATGTGTATCTGTCATAAACCGGTTAATTGTATCAGTGTTGCTCTATTTCAGAAAGTTATCTTCTAATTGAGTTTATGCTGCTTTCTGGCAGAGAGAGTTGTAAGTGCTATTCTGTTGTTTTAGGTCATTTGAGGCAGCATTTCATCTGCGAAATTTAGTGGACTTAAGAAAATATATTATCTTTAGGGTGTCACTATCCTAGATGATACATTTAACACTGTTTTCTAGAAAGTTTTCATACTAGTCCTGTAAAATTATGAAAGGTTATTTAATTTAATTTTAGATATGAAATTGGTTCCTTGCCATGCAACTACGTGTTATGAAGTTAACCGCTGTTTGTTTCAGGGCTTAGCTTCTCAGCTGAACTGATTCTTAGATTGTTTAGGATTGATGTTATTTCCTGTTTTATCATATTCTATATACTAATGCATTCTTGGAATTGAGTGCCAGGATGTTCATGAGGTTTTTTGTATGAGTTGGAAGGTGATTCAAGCTGATGCCTTGACTCTTAATTTTCAGGATCTGGTAGGATACGCCAAAGTTATTTATGAAGAGCTATGAAGCTTCTCATGGAACAATTTAATTATTCACCATTTTGTCTCTCGCCACCGCTAGTAACAGTTTAGTTTTAACCTGCATAATGACACCCGCTGAAGCTGATTCATCTGGTAAAAGTCTACTTTATTTCATCCCAAGTAAAGTTGCTATTTACTTTATTACTATTTTTATTTTGAAACTTATATGTTCTAGTTTATTAAATGTGCAAGTGTGCTATTTTTGTGCTTTTGGACTGCTTTGTGAATTTTCCTAAAAGAAAGGTTAATGAATAGTATTTGATAGAGAATGTCGGGTATCATTAAGTTTGTTGTATTTCTATTGGTAAGTTCATAAAATAGAAATCAAATGGTAAGTTCATAACATAGAAATCAAATTAAGAAAGATATGGGTATTTCTTCATGATGCGGGTATCTCAAAAATTCAGAACCATGATAGGGGCAAAAGCGGGATCCCGTGATCTACCATTATCACAGGATCAGACAACAGGATTTGTGCTTGTAAAATCTCTGAAACAGGATATTTCACTATTTTTCTACATATGCTCCTGTGGGTATGTCCCTTTTTTAAATATTATTTTAATTTAAATTAGGATTATTTTGAGGGGAACTATTTATATTCTGTTATTTTCTTATTTTGGGAAGACTTTTTTGCTTTGGTTTATGCATTTGGAGATTGTGTTATATGATTTTCTGTTTTAAAGAGTGTTGTCTCATTTTCTTATTGCAAGTGGTGAGTCTATAGCTTGTTTAGGAATAGGTGGTGGATCTACCTTGAAAATTATATCGGGCCAAACTCATCATTTTGACGTACTATCTGTTGTTTATGGACATGACCACTGCCGAACCTCTGCAATCATCTTCCAAATTCCGTGGATTTTGCATATTCTCTTCCCCTTGCCATTCCAATGGACCGTAATGCCAAAATCGATCCTTCAACTCCTTATAGGACACTTGAAACAGTGTCATTTGGTATCATAATCTAACAAATCCTACATTATTGGGGATTTGTTTTTTTTCCAACTTCTGAACCAAAAATCTGTTTAACCTAATCTAATATTTCCACTAAAACATCCCTACACCTACCATTCCTAACCTTAACCCTAAGCCACATTGTCTTTGTCAGATGAAATCCTAATTGGGAGAAAGAGACATCACGCCGTCAAGAAGAAACATGGAAAGAGATGTCCAAGAGTTTACATAGAAATGCATAGGAAGATCATTCAATTGTATAAATTTTGTCTCCCTTGAGAGGAGACAATTAGAGGTCACCCATAGGCATAATGGAGAATTTCCGGATTTATAACAATGAACTAATGTATCGATGATTTGACATTGAATACTAGTGGAGGGAAAATAAATTTGGGGTGAAGATCGACTTGTTAGATTTTGACAGATGTTTGGATTCAGATGAAATCATTGAATGACTTCAAGCAGTAAAACAATTTTTTTTAGTACAAAGTCGTTTCCCAAGTTAAGAGAGTTAAATTGATGGCTATCAAACTCAAAAAGAACACATCATTGTGGTTGGAGAATCTTAAATGTCTTTGACAACGGGAATGGAAGAGCAAGATCACTGTATCGTGAAATAAAAAAAGAAAAATGTAGCACAAATATTTTCTCTCAGATTATTGATATGTTATGTTCTTAAAGTTCCATAACATTCGTTAGAGAGATCCTTCTGTGGAAGAGTATGCACTCAAATTTGATTAACTCATGCTGAAATGTTAGTGGAACCCGAGGATCACATAGTGGTGAGCTATTTTGGAGGACTAAAGCCATCCGTCGACAATGTGGTGCAATTATAGTCTTATTGTTCCACACTCAATGTGCCAATCTTAGTTTTGATTGTTGAGAAACATCATTATCAGGGAACTATCACACCTTACAGATAAGGCTCAACCTCAGGACCAAATACTAAATTGTGGCCAATAGATCATCTAGGCTAGCCTCTTTGGAAGGAGAAATCAACTCAAAGTTAGAAAAAGCTTGCTGCCACCGACACTCCCAAATATTTACTAGCCAGGAAGTGATTCAGTTTCCACAGTTTTGAGTGCACCGCATCTTATTGCCTAAATAAGAAGACTATTATTTTCATTAAGCATGAAACAGTGTTAGAAATGGAAGTTGTATCACGGTTTTAGATCTTTTTATAATGCTGGCTTTACTTGTTACTCGGAGAAGCCGAATGAATCAACTTTTAAGTAGAGACGAGATGAGAAAAGAAATTTAGAGAGTGGGAGTGGGTCTCGTATGAGAGAGAAGAGAAGGGGAAGAAGAAGAAAGAAGCTGCGTGTAGGAAGGCTGTGCCAGAGGAGCACTCTTGCATCTTGCGTGAAGGATTGGGCGAGAGCGTTACTGTGGCATATGGGTGCCTCGCTTGCTGGAAAGACACGCTTAGGGTTTGGAAGTGAGCAGTTGTGCACGTCCCATGCTAAGGAGAAGAGGGGTTGAACTCTAGTCGATCGGTGCTTTGTTGTGCGGAAGAGGTGTCTTGAGTGTAGGGAGGAATGGGGCATGCCAAAGCTCAAGTCCTCCATGTTTTTTTGTGTGTTTGCGGATGACTTAACACGAAGAGGAAGAAAAAAATAAAAGGGAAGCAACTTACATGTTGGAGAGGGGAAAGAGGAGGTAAAGGTTAATGTCTGAGTTTTATGTTTTTAATTACATAAATTATTTTAATCAAAAGTATTATTATGTTAATATTAAAATTTTTTGAATTAATAATGCAATTAAATTTAAGAAGCAATCAAATTAAAAGATTGGGAGTGATCGAGGGCAAGCTGCGAGCTTGAGTAGTTTGAATTTTAAGCAGATATTTTAAGATAATTTCATATAAATTAAGATTAATAATAATAATAATAATAATAATAATAATAATAATAATAATAATAATAGAATTTAATAAATTTGACAAACATTCAAATAAAAACAGATGAGGGAATAATTAGTTATAATAATTATGAAAATAATAATAAAATAAATAATTGTAATTACTTGTTAAAAAGATAATAGTATTATTAGTAAATATTTATTATGAATTAGAAATTTAAATTATAATAAAATATATTAAATGAGATCTAGATTTAATAAATGAATAAAATAAGTGTAGAAATTAAAGCTTTAATAATCTTGAACAATGTGTTAAATTTAAACAAAAAAATTATAATCATTAATTAAATGAATTGAAATTTAAATAAACAAATAAATAGTTAGATGTTAGGATTTGTATTTTGGTTAGTTTATATTGAATTAAAAAATTAAATATTGATGCGGGTGAATAAAAAAGATAATTACACACATAACTAATTTTTATGAATGTCTTTTTCTATTGTTGTCAATTATAGAAGAAGTCAGAATAAAATATTAGATTTCAAGCCAACTAAACTAGATGAGTACTCATTTTTTTAAATTATAGTAATGTTTGACTTTTCTAAATCTAATATTTCATGTTATTTGCTCAAATAAATTTTATACTTCAATATTAAAAAAAAAATCTCAACTCTTTATGTTTATTTGGTCATATTGAAGTATATGTTATTGTTCTCTGTATATGTCAATCTATCACATAATTTAAAGCATTATTTTATATACTGAATGTTATAAAAATAATAATGAGTTTGGCTATTTAGATTATTTACATATGCTTGTTGTCAAGGATGAAGTTTACTTTCTTATGGTAGTAGTTAAATATGTTAAATGCACATAATTGAAAAAAATATTGATATTAAAGATATATATATATATATATATATATATATATATATATTATAAACACTCAAGGGCTAATTTAATTGAAATAGAAAAGATACATAGAGGTTGTATGAGAGGACCCAAAAAAAAGTGTCATACCCATACGATACATCAGATACTAGCACCCTAAATAGATGAAACATAAATAAAACACAAAAAAAAACAAAACTTGCAGGAAATAAGATGTTAGGCATAAGCCAGCTTGGTCTTGCCTTTGCCTCTGGTTCTAGGAGCAGAGACAACTAACAAATTGCTGAGTGTCGTTTCATTACCCGAAGTTACTGAAGTATCATCCATTAAGTTCCCAAGCTGGGGTGTGCCTCCATTCTTTAATTTTCTTTTTAGATGTGTTTACCTGCCATTCCTCATTTTAGGACTGGCTCATCTGATCGGTGTGGTCAAGAGATTGTTTGACATGTAAGAGAGAATGAGCCCCCAGCTCCTGACTAGCAGTAACAACATTCTGATTCTGAAGAGGTGGTAAGCATGTCTCTTCAACACCTGATGCATCCTGTGGATGTGAAGCTTCAATACTATCCTGATTATCAGACCCAAATAAACAATCTGCCAATATATTAGTCAGAAGAACAAAGACAGTATTGTCTCCAGTAGTGGGAGGGGGATGTGACATCGTGTCAACCGGTATTTCAATAGTCTGTGGAAAGCACTCAGGAGCGGAGGAGGGACATGTATGAGGTCGGGCAAATCCAGAAGCGTTTTTACTTGAAAGTTTTAAATTCGGATGCAATTGATAACATTAAGAAGGAGAATGTCTAAACATACGACTGTAGGTACAATAAAGTGGTATATGTTCAAGTTCTGCTTGCTGCCAAAATCCCTGATGCTGTGTGCCAATCCATATTTCTTATGAAAAAGGTAAAATAATATCCTTTTCTATCAAAATTCTGGCTTCTGAAGGCCGAGTCAGATGCACTGTAGGCGTGTCAGCTTTGAGGGGTTTACCGTATACTATCGCTAAAGCGAAGAAAAACTCTTGATAAAAATGTGGATCTTTAAACCTGGGAAGTACAACCAAACAGGAATTGTAGGAGGTTAAGTAAGAGGGTTAAAATCCACCATGCATTTTAAAACCTTCATCACCTGGTTTTCTATTCGAAAAACTCTTCTCGAAAACAAATGAGTGTAGTTTTTGTCATTTGATAATTGAATAAGAATGTGACGTTCATCCAATTTACCGATCTTCCAACCACCCCCTTTTAGCTTCATTTACTCAAAGTCCTTTCGAATTAGCTCAAGTTTAGGGTTTCCATAAAGAAACTTACCTACTAAGAACAGTCGGTAGGGCGCAGCTAGGATGGAGATCTCTGCCTTGGTGAGAAAGGTTGCAGGTTTGCCGTTTTTACTTGAAGCTTTTTTGAGAAATCCGGTTTCAATGCCAAGAGCAAAATTGTCGTGGTATCGTTGCAGAAACATATTCGAAAGAGGGACAGAGACGGGGTTATCACCAGCGAGGGCGGTGGCGTAGGAATGTACTGAAGCCATTTCTTCAGATCAATCGGCACAGATTCGCCGCAATCGACGACTCGAACGCGAGATGTCAGCTTCTGTGAGGAGGAAGACGAAGGAGGAAGGAGGAAGGAGGAAGACGCGATGCGGTCTGTCAGCTTCTAACAGAGGCGACAAGATGCGATCCGTCGGCTTCGAAAGAGACGATGAGATGCGATTTGTCGGCTTCAAACAGAGACTACGAGACACGATTAACAATTGACTTCGAAGCCGCGAGCCGACGACGACGGAGAGACGACACCGAAGTAGTGATCTTCGATAAGGGTTGCTAAGGTTTGACATGGGTCGAAACCCTAGCAGAGCCGACAGAGAGAAGATGCGATGCGGTNTGTCTCCTTTGCTCACGTGGTGGGTAACCCTCAGGTAGAGTCCGCAGTGAGATTCCCCTCAAGTTATAAGGAATCTCGTGAGGGTACAGATGATTGTACTTTTATTGAAAAGGGAAGCAGGAAAGACGGAAAATATGCAATCTTTTTCTCTGAAACAGAAATTTCTACCATGACAGAAAAATTCAAGTTTGCTCTTATTCGAAAATTTCAGTGGGGATACCCTCCTATGGAGGTTATCAGAAAGAGTGTTGATGATCTTAAGTTAATAGACAAGTGGAAAGTGAGACTCATGAATAAGAGATGTGTTGATCTAACTAACAGTGGCTGAATACTACACCAAAAATTTCTCCAAGAAATATCTTAATATCGAAGACAAATCAATGAAGTTACTCAAGTGGTCTCCTAATTTCGACCCAAATCATGAAACTCCCACTGTAACGGTATGATTTAGTTTACCTGGTCTCAAGCTGTATTTTTTTCTCCATCAGATTCTCTACTCTATTGGGGTCATCATTGGGGATCCTTTGAAAATAGATTTGCCAACTTTCAACCTAACTAGACCCTCGGTGGCCAGAATACTTGTGGAAAGAGATATTACTTTTCCAGATGCTACTGAAGTCTGGTTGGGCACAACCCATAATAGTTATTGGCAACAAATTGTCCCACTGTAAGGTGCTTGGTCATATCTTTGCTAAATGTCTCAAATTTCATTCTAATTTGAAATCTAAGGGTCAAGTGAATAAGGATGGGTTTAACCCCACTGCTGTGGACATTTTAGTTCCACTTGAGGATGATATTACCGGACAGGAGGTGTTTGATTCACTTGAGGACCCCCCATGACACTGCTGTTACTATTACTGTGAGTGATGCAATGCTGCCACCTACAAACTCCATACAAAACAATTCTGATGGACTATTGTCTATAAATGATAGTGTTAAGACTGATAATCAAGAGACCCTCGTTGCTCCACTTCTTCAAGAAGTAACTGGTGTAGCGACAACTTACACTTCTCATATTGTAGAACGTATTGTGGGTACTACTGTTTCTTCTGGTTCAGCTCTACCTCATGAGGCAGATTCTTCGGAGGAGGAATGACAGGTTTACACTTCCAGGAGGAAGAATAAGAATGAAGATCGACTAGAGCTCAGGAGTCTTATGAATAATACTTTGGTTACTGCGGGTAATGATCAACACCTTACCAATCTGCTAGCTGAATCACTACTGAGAACTAGAGCTAGAGGCAAGACTAGATCGAGATGACCTACACTTTTTCAGCGCCCGGGTGATTTTTGGGTTTCTTTTTATTTCTATATGTACCAATCTTTTACATTTTTTGGTGTGTGTTGTACCATGCGGGTTGGGTGTTTAGGCATACCCATACAAACCTCTGTATCTTTATCTTTAATATATCAACCCTTGGATATCAGCCCTTGGGCTTTTAATATATATATATATATATTCAAATATATACTTTTGTCAATATCCATGGTGTTATGTGTCCAACCAAATTTTCTCAGAAGCGGATGAAGTGATGTCTCTTTCAGGAGGAAGAATAAGAATGAAGATCGACTAGAGC
>NEWO01000004.1:1780199-1825383 GCA_003013225.1 Phalaenopsis aphrodite
ATATATATATATATATATATATATATATATATATATATATATATATATATATATATATATATATAGCTCATATAGTACTATTGAATATTTTGAACCATCTTAACAGAGCTTATTTGAAAAAGTAAAACTATCAAACACATTATAGTTGTTTATTATATGTTTGATAAACATACATATTGTTTCTTTTTTTATTGTATCACTATTATAAAGTATGAGTGTTTATTGGCTAATGTAGTTCTTTTATTTTTAAATTAACATTTCATGTTTAATTATTTAATTAAAAATTAAATAATAGAGGAGAAAAGATTTATAGAACACGTGGCAAATTGAAATATGGTAAATTTAACCATTTTAATTATATTTTTTAGTGGCTATTTTATTTGTTTTTGTATTATTAAATGTTAGTTATAGAAATGAAAATAAAGAAGTTTAATTTTTATCCTCTGACTTTCTCTTCTCACTTTGGAAATTTCAAACTTTCAGTTCGATCTTGAAAATAGTGATGCATGAGAAAAAAGGACGCTAAAGAAGAGTATTATATTTTAGTCGATGAGAGAAAGTACACTAGTTCACCATATTCTTACAAAGTCGATGAGAGAGTAATAATAGCTCCGCCATATCTTTTGTGCACATATTATGAAGTAAAATGTTTGTAGTTTTATCATAGATGCTGGTAGTTTTCAGAACGCAAGTTGAGACTTTCTCAAGGATGTGCAAATGATTAATTTGAATGGATCAATTTACAAAATTAGTCAAACCGAATGAAATTAAAATTTAAAATCCTAAAAAAATGGATTGATTAAGCTTCTGCTAAAACCGATCGGCATCGAACCGAAATCTTATTCAATTTAATTGGTTATATTTGGAACAAACTAAAATTTAGTATTTGATCCTATTTTAAACTGAAATAATTAAAATTTATGTTTTTATTTCAAACTTAAAATTTTATTTCTTTTTTTTATCTCCTCACCGTATCTTTACAAATAAAATTTTCAAACTAAATTAAAATAAATTTGTCATATGCTTAATTTATTTTCTTTTCTAATGAATTAAATTTTCTAAACCTCATATTATTCAATTTTTGATTTATTTAATTTAATGAATATTATAGTTGATCCAAAAATAAAAAGCTAAATATAATTTTTTTTAAAAAATCAAATCTCAAATCATTTTATAAAACCAAACCAAATCAACAAATCTGCTAAGTTTGGTTCAGTTTTTCAATTTTGACTAAACAACGCACACCCCTAGGCTTGCCATACAAAATCACATCTGACTTTTTTCCCTAACTTGGTTGAAGAAAGAGAATATTGTCATAGTTGATAAGAGATGCCTCATAGAGTTCTCCACTAGAGACAAGTTTCAGGTGCCTTTGTGATGTGACATGTTTTTTATGGATGTTTATCACGTCTTCTTAAGCTGTCTTTGATCGGATGACCGTTGCACACATCATGATGGCTATAAGAACACATATTACTTTCTCAAGAATGGGAAGTGCATCATACTCATATCTTGGAAAAATTTCGAGGTAATGAGTGTTCATACCGAGTTTGAGATTATGGTGCCACGAGCTATCTTTCTGTAGGCTTTGAGAGAGGCACCCGTGTGACTGGTATTGGTGATTCTAAAAAGTAGTTAGTATGAAGAGTCTATATAATAAACAAGACGAGTCTCTATTGATAGAGTTCAAAATGTCCCAATCTATAGTCAATCTCTTGCCATTTAGGGAGATCTAACATCCGTTCTTCCAAACCGACTGACCTTTCAGATACAGTCAACCTCGAGAAATTACAAAAACATATTACTGATTTTACGGCTAGAAGTTTGGTTTGTTAGAGTATTAGTCCATATGTTGTCCCATGTTTGGCTGTGTTGAAAAGATATGGCTATTTTTTCTACTAGAATAAACTTTTGAACAACACATGTATTTCAGAGTGACCTTGGGTGGACGTGAGTAAAAACTCCCAGACACAGTAAGACAATGATTTTGTTGTAGCGATAGTAGATCGATTTCAAAATTTTCAAAGAAGACGGCAAAGCCTCTCCCACCCAGGTGATTGATGCAAGAGTGTCGTGGGAAACACAGGAGCAGGATCCCACGATCTCGTGCGATCACAGGATTGGACGGTGGAATTTTCGCACGTAAAATCATTATAGCAGAATATTCTTCTACTTTGCTGCTCAACCCTTACGGGAACCTTTCTTTAGAAGTATTATAACTATTTATATATTTTATTTTCCTTTTTTGTTAAGATTTTTTCTTTAGTTTATGCATTTGTAGATTTTCTTTTGATATTATGCCCTAATAAGTATTGTATCATTTTCCTATTGCAAGTAGTGAGTTTTTAGCCTGTTCAAGAGTAGGTGGTGAATTTCCCTTGACAATTGTAGCTCATCAAAGTTGTCATTTCGACGTTCTACCTGCTGTTTTAGGACGGAACCACCATTGGACCTCTTTAATCCCCTTCCAAACCCTCCCTATTTCACATATTCTCTTCCCCTTGCCATTTTACTACACCTCATTGCAAAAACCAATCCTTAAACACATTCTAGGAAACTTAGAATGGTATCCTTCAACTTGGAAATGCTATCTCCATAGAGAGAATTAGAGGATAATACTTAAACCAGATTATAATATTCGTTGAATACCAATTTTCATATCTAAATCAGCGTGGAGAGTATATTTGGTGCTCATCAAGCCTCAATATCTGATAAATGGGTAATTTAACTGAGTATTTTGTGAAAGTGTGCGGGTGCCTGGTTATCAAGTATTTTTTCTCTCATTTTTTTTTCCTACGATTTACCATGACCTTGCTTTTTTTGTGTTTTGGCATGTATTATTTGGGCTACTTCGCTAACTTCGATTTTTCATTTGTTGGTTTCAAGTAATTTTTATTTACTGTTACCCTATTTACTTAAAGGTTCAGAAAGCAGTGGCCCAGATGAGCACCAAAAGCAGTCACATTCTGAAACACAAAACCAGCCTTCTTCAACTGGAAATTTCCAACCCGGCATTGCAATGCCTTCTACTGTTCATTTTATGCCCCACAGTCAGCTTGCAGCAGGGCATATCATGGTATGATTTTGGCGTCAATCTGTTTGGAATCATGCGTACACTAGCAAGTGATCTCATCATCTGCATCATAAAAAGCATTTCTTCGACCCAGAACAAATTGTTTTTTCAAGAGAATGGGAATGATACTGCTTTCTCAAGTCTGACCTTCACCATTTTTCTTTTGTGATTTGATTTTTTCTTTGATTGTTCTGCATTAGATGTTATTTGACAAAATGCTCTGGTTATATAAAATTCATAATGCATTTCTATTTAGATGATGCAGTTATTTTGTTCATAAACTTCAACTTGGAATTAGCAGCACAAGTACAAATATAGGCTGGTCTAAGTTTTACCATCACTGGTATTTCATTGTGGGGCATTTGGCATTTTACTTAATTCTACTACTCTTCTATTATTCAAAGCTCTGAAGGCACATCCTTTAACTTTATTTGATGCTACAGATTAGCCCCTTACTTCTTATTCCTCATCTCAACCATGTCCACTATTAAATTAGGAGATTTTCTATTTGGAGATTAATCTCTGGCGATTCAACAGAGGTTGTCTGAGGAGAGGATGTGTGTCGTGCCAACGGAAATGGTGGATGAATTTGCAACGGGGATTGAACTTAAATCCAAACCATTGATTTCAAGTCCTATGGATCAGTTTATTTCACAATGAAGTTAAAGAATGATAAAGTTCACTAGAGGCGCTTCTACATTCGGGCAATTTGTTATTCAGGATGCACTTTGATGGGGAACTTGGCTTTAGCATGTTGATTTTTATTCTATTTATCTGCAGCTTTTTCACAGTATTTTATGATGAATTCAGAGATCTTTTCTAATGAAAATGGCTATTTTTTTAGGGATTGGAACTTTCAGAATGAGTGCAGTATCTTTGGTTATGTAGCTGACATAAATAAATTTTTAATATTTCTGAAGCTTTTTTTCTTTGATAAACCTCCAATGCTTGACGAAGAATAAGCTTTTGGTGAGAGTTAATTGCTGACACTTTTCTCTTTTTCGAGGTGAATTGTCTACAGGATTCCTTCTTATCCATATTGCTATTAACTTGAACGGTTCTCAATGGATCATGATTTGTAAAAGAGCTTAGTACATTATCTCCTCGTTGCAAATATCTGATACAAGAGTTTGCCTCCAAAAATTTTTTTGCAGCATTAGCATGTTGTGTTTCTGGTTTTAAAATGCTTCTGATTGTATCAAGTCGTCCTTGAGTTTGTTCCCTAAGGGAAAGCTGTTTGATATCACTTTCTAATCATTGATCTCCTTCTAAAGTAATTGCCAAGCTTATTCTCATTCCATCCCATTGAAGCACTTTTAGCTCTATTTAGCAGATTGGCTGGGTCCTTCCTTCATAGTGCTGGCCAAGCTTCTTTAATCACTTTCTGAGCATTGAAGAATTCTTACCAAACTGCTTCATAACCTAAATGGCTGCGTTTGAAGTTGGTGAAATGCTTTTTATCGAGCAAGAAAGGGTGGTGCTCTAACCATATGTTTGTTAGGCACCTAACTTGAGCTTCATGGTTTGAAGTAAGCTATGCCCTCTATAGAAAACCTCACACATTCTTCCTTATGCCTGCATACCACAAAACGGCTTTTGTGAATAAAATTGTAGTACTCCTTTCAAATTTTCAATGGAAAAATTTTGCTTCCCAACTTTCTTCTTAGCTATGTGAGGGCAGTATTAAGTCTTTTTGTTATAATAGGGTTGACGAGATGGAATATCTTTGTAGTGTAGCCCTGTCCAAAGTTAACTGAGGACCAATTGACCTTCAAACGGGCTCACCTCTGTCGACCTATTTATACATGTTTCAAATTCATATAGTGGCTCATATTTGTCGCTTTACCTGTGCAAGTTATCATATTTATCTATGGGCTCACTTTTGTTGCTGAACTTTTACATGCATCATAAACATGAAATTGCCAACTTATCCTTCATATCATGACATTTTTTAAGCTCAATATGTTTTCATTTTCGAACATTTAAATCAACATGTGATACATAATCATATAAACAAATGAGCAGTTTACAGAAATCAAACGTTTTTATTTGAGAGTTTAATCAACTAACAAAATAATTATACATTCAAGATGCATTTAATTGCGAGCTAGTATCATCAAAACTTTTACGTAATCACTTACTCATGAATAGTAGGCTAGAAGCACATTTTTTAAATATGAAGGGTTTCTATTATATCTCACCCATAAATTTAATTATTGATAAATGTGCATACAATAGTTTAAAGAAAATTTACATTCTGTATTAAAATTTGCATTTTTTAATCAATTGATGATTTACCTCTTCAAGAAGAACACCTTAAAAATTCTTCCTTTTGCAAACAATTTAAAATTTGTATCGGCACATTCATGTTTATAAACCTACTACTCGGATTAGAATTTGATTTGCTAGAAAAAAACAATAAAAAAATTCAGATTTGGAATTAAATTCTAACTTTCTTTCCTCACTTTTCTTCATTCTGTTCTTCCTTCCCCTCTTCTCTTCTTCCTCTCCCTCCTCTTCTCTTCTTATTATCCTATTCTTCCTTTCCACTCCCCTCTTATTCTACTACCCTCTGATTTCCTCATGACCGGCTCCAGCTCTATGCCCTTTTCTCTGGGGAAATGAAGGGTTCCGGAATGGGGGAAATTAATAGTCATGAGGGGTGGGTAAAAGAGAATAAATGCATATAATTATATTAATAATATTTCCTTAATTAAATCTTTACCATTGATAACATCATCAGCCGCTACATGCTGTCCAAAGTGGAATTTATTGGGATTTCCACTGTAGCTACAATACTGAGCAGTGGTTTTATTTAAAAATTTCAGGAAAAATTTAATCATAATAGAAACTAATTCTGTAACTTTCTTTTCTTTGAAAATTAGTTTATAGTTCTATATATGAAATTGATCGATTTGAAGGGTAGAATACAAAGGAAAGATTTATGATAAATTTTGAAAATATTGAAATTTTGTGTATAATTAATTTGGGTATGTGGCATTTGTACCTTATCAAAAAAATGGGTTTACACTATAGTAGATTGCTTTTGAGGGAAGTTAAATTTACCGCTTGATTTGTCTGCTTTTGTGTGGTTAGTTACCTTTGACGTCTCTTCATGGAACGAATACTCCATTTTCCGGCTTGTGGCTTTATGCTCCTCTTCCCATTCATTGTCAACTCAACCAAGGCCACTCATTCCGACATTATTCTTACCTTCTCTAGGCATAGCCTTATCCTTGGTTTTTAGTCTCCTTCTGTCATTAAATACTAAGATCCATAAATTTTGTAGTTTACATCATTATTTATTTTGGGCCTTCCATCCTTTCAAAATACAGTCATTAGTTTGGTCTTTTTTCATTCCTTCCCCTTCCTCCTTCCTCTTGTACAACCATCAGCCAAATCACAATCATGTACTACGCCATCAAGCCGCACTTAAAAGTTTCTGACATATGCATTCATATTGGCAAATACTTGCTATAACTTAATAATTGAATTAACCATTATAACTATAGATCTAGAGGCCAGGTGGCTATCCTTATACAAACTCGTGCAAAAAAGCCGCTCAATACTTCCTGTGCATCCTGATTGATCTAAAGCATGATTCATGCCACTCCCTGATTAATTTGCATTAGAAGTGACCGTTTTTATTTTGAAGTAAAATCTGTAATATTGTAAATTATGATCTTTTTTGTGTTTCTTTTCATCTTTCATTCCTCCTAGATTTGCGTTAATAAACCCTAGTTATCTTACCACTATTATGCTTGGAATTCTGAATAGAACTAAACTGTAGTGTTGCTTTTGAAAGAAGAATTATAACCAGGGTGATAATTATGTGGTTTTTATAGGTTTGGATGATATATTTAATTGAATATAAAAAATTTGAATGTGGTATAAATAATTTTGATGTGTTGCAAGTTAATTTTCTAAACTGTAATTAAATGAACATTTTGAAGGATTTTATATTGAAAAGTAGCTTTATTTCAGGGATAGAATATTTACAAACATGGAAGTAACTAGCATCCACTTATCTGTATCGTATATCCTTGCTTGTAAATAAATGTGTTGACATACTTTCATTTAACATATGCTAATAGAGTTGAAGCTATTAATTCATAAATTCAATATATGAACGCCATATTCTTATAAACTGTTTTACAACAATCTTATTTTAGCACGGAACCAAAATTACATTACTATTTGCTACCAATGCATTCCAGGTCTACTGCTGTTCTCTGCTAGAAACCTTCAAATTATGAGTTGAAATGGTCGAAACAATTAGAATAGTAATACACAAACATACATGCATTCAAATTAAAGCCGCTTGTGTCCATGTGGGTGGTTAGGCAGCCATCATCATCATTGGCCTTATTCTAACTATTTGGGATCAGCATTTTAAATTCTAATTTGTATTTGTTCATATTGAGTCTTGTATGCGGTGTTATGTCTTATCTTGTTAAATCATTTTGAACAACTTCTTTATCCTCTAAAAATAATTTTTGGAAACCCTCTAATGAGTGCTTCTTCTTTTCGTTTCGCATGTCGGTTTCACATGTCTAAACCATGCAGATTTATTTTGAGTCATATTCTATAGTAGATGTTGCTCTATTTTTTTCTCTGATACAACCATTCCTTAATTTATACTTTCTAGTTTTGCTACACATTCACACTATCTTTTTAATTTTTGCTACACTCAATTCATATATTAATGATCTTTACTACCTAATATTTGGGTCCATACATTGGCATCGTAATTGAGTTCACAAAATTTACCTTTATTTTCTATGTTATCCTTTTATTGCACAAACTCTGAAGAAAATTTTTATTTTAACCTTCGATCTTAACTGTAAAAGTTATGTTCTTCTAATTTTTATTCTTCTATATAATAGATTAAAAAATTCTTAGAACTTATTATACCTAGGTATCACTTTATCTTTTAATAATATTGAATGATAATTGTTAGCATTGTGCCCATTAATACTACATCTATACACAATCTTTATTCTACTAGTTGAAGGCTTTTATTTCCCAAATTTGACTTTCACCGTCCTAATTTTTTCACTATTTTCAGCAGATATTTCAATAATTAGAACTATATCATCTGCAAAAAGCGTCACCATGGTACATTACTTTGAATATTCTTTGTAACTATTTTTATAGCCAATACCAAATTAATAATAATAATAATAATAATAATAACAATAATAAACTACATATTGACCCATGATGGAATACTAGTCTATCATATATATCTTTAATATTATTAGCATATCGTTGGCACAAATTTTGTCTTCAAGCACATCAAATCAATTCCAATGACATTCGATTATATGCAATCTTAATGTAAAAAAAAAAAGAAAAGTCATGTTAAAATTCTTTCTTTGTTTTCTAATTTCTCATTAATTATTGCTTTAACATAAAAATGGCTTTCATTATATATAGTTTTTGCTAGTATGATACTAAATATCTTCTCCAAAATTATTATATCTTTTTTAAGCCTATGTTTCATTGCTTGCTCCCACAATATGACTTATAAATTTGATTTCCTTATAGTTGACATAATCTCAAGCATAACACTTAATCTTAAATATTGGTATCAAAGTGTTTTCTTAAATCATTTAGTATTTTGTTAATATTTAAAGTTCTATTAAAAATATTTTTTAATTAAATCACTTTAAATCCCACATACTTCCAAATCCCAATCGGCTTTTGTTCTAATCTAAAGCTTTATCTATATGTATGCTTTTAGATCCAATTCACTTCAATTTTTTTGATGAAATTACAATAAGCTTTATTTTAACATTTATTATCTCCTCCTGAATATTTTTCTTCCGTGAAACTCTCATTTAATTATTCCTCAAGGTAACATTTTCATTTTTCATTTTTCTTCTTCATTTTTATTGTTCCTTCTAGTACATCTAAGTTGATAAAAAATTTTAAATCTATTATCTCTAGGGGTGTGCTTTTATTTGGTCAAACTTAAAATCGAATTGAACCAAATAAGTATTGTTGATCTTGTTCGGATTCAAAACCTCAATATTTAGTTTTCAGTTATTTATTTGGTTTTAATTTTTATTTAATCGAACAAACTGAAAGATTAAAATTTTATATTCAATTTTAATTTCTTGCAAGACAAACTATGATTGAAATAAATGAATGATTTATTAAAAAAAAATCAATGCTATATATATAAGATATGCAATTATTGATGTTTCTTCACAAGTGAATTCCAACTAACAGTTAACTTGGGTTGTTCGTAACCAAACCGTTTAAACTGAAGTAAATTTTGGTTTGGTCAGTCAATTTTTATCAAAATTTTCATTGGTTCATTTTTTTGAGATTCAAATTTCTGTTGCAATTGGTTTGGCTAAATTGAGAACTGATTCATCCAAACCGATAGAATGCTCACCCCCATTTATCTTTTAGCTCTATTGCATATATATATATATATATATATATATATATATATATATATATATATATATATTACTTCTTTTTTTCAAGTACTAAGCTTCTTATATAAATCATCAATGGATGTAGCTTTTGCTTTTTTTACTACACTGTTTTTGGAAGACTTAGTGTTTTTACATTCATTATATACCAAAATAGTATTTAGTTCTTCACACCAAAAAAAAAAAGGTATTTTGTTCTTGTTGTTTTTTAGAAGTACATTTCTTTTCTTAATAACCCTTTATACCTCCTTACTTTATTGTCATGTCTTCTTATTGGTGTAAGTTTTTTTTTCCTGCTTTTCTAATGCTTCTAAAACACTCCTATTAATTTTATTAGTCATCATATTACACTTCAAGTTTGTCTATACTAAAGAATTTAGTTTACCCTTATTAGCAACCTCTTTTGAAAGATTACAAATTTTTTATTTTTTTTATTTTCCAGTCTTATCTTTGGAACATAATTTCTTTGATTGTTCTATTTATAATATACATATATATACACAGGCGCACCCATATACATATGTATATGTATATATTCATGTATATTCCTAATTACTTCTTTATGTTTAGCAGTCAACACTTTCTTTTGGAATCATCTTGCAATCCTCACAATAATATTTTCTTTTTTTGAAGTAGGAACATTTTTTTTTTTGTGATTTTTTAATTTTGTTTTTGTAAGTAACTAAGTATATTCTTATTTCTTAAAGTATTTATTCATTATTGCAAGATTTTAGGCTATTATGAAATAAAGTATAATCCACTCACCAAAGGGTACAACCCTCGAAGAGGGAGCACCAGGATGAAACACCTAAAATTAGAAAATCAACTACCAGTTAGGATCTAAGCAAAAACACATAAATAGAGGGACAACTAGCAACTAGAAATGGTAAGATCTGAGAAAGGAAGGGGAGAAAATGTCATGAATTGAAGAGGGGCGAAAGGAAGGGGAGAAAATGTCATGAATTGAAGAGGGGCGACGGAAGCGAGATCGCAACAGCTGGGAGGAGACGAAAGAATGGGTTATGGGGAGGAGTTGATCGTAGAAGAAGTGCCGAGAGGAATTAATGGGCCTTAAGTGATAACAAACGGTCCGGCCGGGCCGATTCAATTTTCACGCCTGGTTGACGGGTGTGAACAACCCTCGTCAGTTTTTTCTTTTAACTCTATATGGGCTACCAGTACAGCATCATTCATAATGTATCTTTCAAGATACTTGGAATTTTCTCTTTTTCACTTGGTATCATGTAATTGTGCAGTTTTTTATTCTTGTTATCAAAGTGTCCACCGGTTCTGTTATCTTCTCATTTAAGGTTTTCAAATCCATATGGAAAATCTAATTTTAGATTTATACCTAGCCAGTCATTGTGGATTCCTCTTAGTCACCCTTACTTTTTATTACAGTAGGTTAAATTATGGAACATCACTGAAGGGTAATTGTAGCTTCTCTTCACCCACTTTACATTGCTTACAGGGAATTCGTAACATTAATAAAATTCAAATTCTGATTCATTTTATTAGTTTGGATCTGAGTTTTGTGTCTGTTTAACAGTCTAACATTAACCATCAATTTTTCTCATTATATTTGATGTTGTTGATGATGATGATATATATTAAGACAATTTAACTGGGCAAAGTTGAGCGCTATTAAACTAAATTTAGCTAAAACAATTCCGAAAAATGTATCATCTCGTTATTAAATAGCATTACATGAAAGATGAATATGATTTTACTGCGTCTATCCTTGCTAAAACAATAATTATGGAACTCACCAACATTTTTGTCTAACTAAAAAAACCAAATAATAAACAACCAATAACAAAATGGCGAACAACCATTCCTTGAACCAGAATGTTTTGATGCTAGGATAAGCAATTTTAAATTATCTTTCTCAGGAATATGAAGCTGACATTGGAACTAACTTAAACCACAATAAAGAAAACAAATATTATTACTGAAAAAAATAGCTGGTTGCAATCAAACACACTTGAAAGTGAAATACCAACATACAGGACACAAACTCAAACATGAACTCAATCCATGTGTGGTGGAGGTCGGCTAGACGGTCGGGGAGCAGAGGTAGGTTGTTGAAATGGGTTTGGGATGGTTGGGACAACAAAAGAAGGGGCTGGAATCACATGGTTAGCGAAGTGGAGGGTTGGGATAGCGAGGGCAGCAAGTGGGGGCAACAAGCAGAGCGGTGAGGTGCGGTGGGAAATGTTTGAACTACCAGGGGCTGCAGGAAAATAACCAGATTGCTTTTTTCGGGTCATAACAACAAAGGGGTGAAGTGGGGGATTGCAGGATAGTAAGGGGTGGCTGTTCGGGACGGTGGTAGCGAGAAAGAAGGGCCGGAATGGGGGAGGACTACAGTGAAAAACAGCAAGCGAGCATTGTTATGATGGATGGCCCAGAGCGTTGTGGGGAAGATACAAAAGGGAATTGGGAAGATAATCACCATCTCAGAAGAGAGCACAATCGAAGCACCATTCAATCCCTTGTATATAGCCCTCGAAGGATGAAGAACAAGCATCAATGACTGTCCAAAACAGAACACACGAAAATGCCATAAAACATGAAAAAAATAACATATATATAATACTAGGGTAATTAAGGAGTGGCCCCCATAAGGTAGGCGACAACCCCAATCAAACAAGAGGTCTGGTTGGCCCCATAATCATTCGAACCAAGCTGTCCAGAATGCGCTTGGCACGGTTTTGCGTGAACCAGACATCCCGCATTTGTGGTGTGGTTACGTTGGAGAAGCAGGCACCCTCACATCAGTCTCCCACGTTTGAAAGAGTTTCGACTTCATTCGTCGAAGCTTTATGCTTTTCATAGTATGTTATCAGGTCGACCATGTTGAGGGTAGTAAAAATAACGAAACCTCTCTGTAAGTCAATCTAGTAGGCGTTGCAATGCTATAGCATATCATGATATAATAAATATATATTCTTTTTTTGGCAAAACTTGAGCCAGCGCTTCATGTCGATGGATATCCTCACAAACCTAGCCTCGAGTCATCAAATATGTAATTGACTTCTTCCACTTCTCGTACTCGTTCGAGTGTATTTGGTTAACAAGTACTTAAGGAGTATTCAACTTTGAGACGAAATCTATGACAGACTGAGCAACTCTAGCTAGCAACCACTCAAGAGAGACATATTCTTCTCTTTCTCTAAAAGGACCTAAATTCCATTGTAGGATGCTTTTTCTTGCATAACTCTTAAGGAGATTTCTAGCACTGTGGTTCATCCATCTTACCTGCTCAACTGTCGATGGATATACTATTGAACTGAATTTACTACCCCAATTACTCCCTATGAGCTTCTAGAAGTGGGACAAAAGAGTCTCATCTCAGACATATAGGACCTCCCTCAATAGGGGCTATTCAGGAAGTAACCTATATATTAAAAAACTCTGAATTTCTCTTATTTTGCGTTGATCTGTGTTTGATATTGACTCTTCAAACTTATGGCCCTTTTGGACATTCAATGCAAGTCCCACTGATGCTCTTCTCAATGTCTGCAAAACGGTCGCTCAAGGCATCACAATCTTATACTTTTCATGAACGTCCATTACCTCAAACTCACTAGATTCCAGAACTGTTACTGTCCACTCAGCTAGAATCTCTCTCTTTGTTCAATGGGAATCGATGGCGTCTCTTCCTTATTGGTTGGTTGTTGGCACTCTTTTTTTGTGTCCTCATTGTCTTCTGTGTATAATATGTCATTGTCCATTTCTTCAATTGTTTCTTGATTCGTTAAAGGGATTGTTCCCCTTGATATGCAATCTGATTTAACATTTCCAAATTTGTTAACTTGAAGCTCTTTCTGATGGGGATGGATTTGGATTGTTAGTTGGTTCCACCTGTTTTCCACTTGGAACTAGTATCTGCTTAGGTGGGGTTGACTTGGATTTTCCCCTGGGTGTACTTTGGTTGTAAGATCCTAGGATTGAACCTTATTTGTAAGATGTGGTGGTTGTCCAGTGATGTGGGCTTTCTACTTTTAAAACCGGGGTCTCAAAATGTGGTATGTATTGAATTTGTAAGTACTGGCGCTGCATCTCTCCCTTTATCTTAGACCAGGCTATGATCTTGTCTTTTTCTTCGTGTTGTTTTTGATATTTCAATTTTTGACACCAAAATAATGCACTTTTCTTTGGCGTGTTGGCGGCTAGTTTCACCATTTCGTCTGATGGGACGTCTTAAGACTAAAATCCATATTCTAAGATCCAGTGCTATTCGATGATCTTGTCTAAATCTTTGTGGTTGTAAAAATATGGCAAATCTGCATTTAATTCAAACTTCTGGCTTCTCAGATATTTCAGGTCACATCTTTGAGGTAAAGACTCTTCATCCCTGGAATCTGCATGGTGGATGATATTTGTTCCATTTCTTCGATCTAGCAAGTCACTGTTGTGGCTATGGATGCCCCATCTAGATGACCTCTCGAAGGTGGCAAGCCTTTGTTGTAGTTATCAAGTTTTGCACTATATATCCTCCCTAAAAATCTTCTGGGCACTTCTTTGTGGATTTCTCATAAACAGCATTGTGTTTATTTCGCTCGATCACGCTTCCGACTATTGTCCTCTTGGTGGCATGGCTGGGGTTTGGGTTTGGGTAGATGGAGTGTCTATAGGGTTGTGTAGCTCGCCTCCGACTATTGTCCTCTTGGTGGCACGCCTCCGACTATTGTCCTCTTGGAGGCACGCTACCGATCACGCTTCCGACTATTGTCCTCTTGGTGGCACGCCCAAGAGGGTTTGTAGGGTTGTGTAGGGTGGAAAAGCAAAATTTTTCGGTTACTGCTTTGGAAAATCAACAAATAGACATTGGTGAATGCTAGAAACCCTAGGATAGGACTTGGGTTAGACTAGCTCTAATGCCAAATAATACCGTATTTAACCCAAACCACAATAGAAAATGCAAATATTATTGTTGAAAGCAAATAGACAATTACAATCAAACATACTTGAAAGGGAAATTACAATAAACACAACATAATCTCACGCTAATCCATGGGTGGTGGAGATCGGCTAGGTAGTTGGGGTGCGGACGTAGATGGTTGAAATGACTTGGGGGCGGTTGGGACAACAAAAGGAGGGGATGGAATCACGTTGACAGCGAAGCGGAGGGCTGGGACAGAGAGGGCAGCTAGTTGGGTGGCAAGTAGAGAGGCGAGGAATGGTGGGAAAGGTTGGAACTGCCAGGGGGGACTGGAGGAAAACAACAGGTATGTTGTTTTTCATTTGACGCAGTGAAGGGGCGAAGCGGAGGACTGTAGGACAGCAAAAGGCAACTTTCTGGGATGTTGGCAACAAACAAAAAAAGTTGGAATGGGAAGACTGTAGCGAAAGTAACAAACGAGTGCACGAAGTTGGGTGGCAAGTAGAGCGGCGAGGAGTGATGGGAAAGTCTGGAATTGCCAGGGGACTGGAGGAAAACAACATATATGTTGTTTTTCAATTGACGACAGTGAAGGGGCGAAGCGAAGGATTGTAGGACAGCAAAGGGCGACTTTCCAGGATGTTGGCAGCGAGCAAAAAAAGTTGGAATGGGAAGACTCTATTGAAAGTAACAAACGAGTGCAACAATATAGGATGGCCGAGAGCATCACGGGGAAGTTGCGGAAGGGGTTTGGGAAAATAATTTCCACCTCTGTAGAGAAATATAATTGGAGCACCACCCAACTTTTTGGATATAGCCCTCAAAGGGAGAAGAGTGGACGCCAACAATTGTCTTAAGCAGAACACAAAATACTGACTTGAAACACGAAGAAACAACATATATAATACTAGTGTAATTAAGGAGTGGCTCCCATAGGGTGGCCGACAATCCCAAGAAAACAGGAGGGCATGTTGGCCCCATAATCGTTCGACCCAAGCGGGACTGGAGGAAAACAGCAGGTATGTTGTTTTTCAATTGACAACAGTGAAGGGGCGAAGCAGAGGACTGTAGGACAGCAAAGCGCGAATTTCTGGGATGTTGGTAGCGAGCAAAAAGAGTTGGAATGGGAAAACTGTAGTGAAAGTAACAAAAGAGTGCAGCAATATAGGATGGTCGGGAGCATCGCGGGGAAGAGGCGGAAGGGGATCGGGAAAATAATTACCGCCTTTGTAGAGAAATATAATTGGAACACCACTCAATCCTTTGGATATAGCCCTCAAAGGGAGAAGAATAGACGTCGACAGCTGTCTTAAGAAGAACACGAAATACTGACTTAAAACACAAATAAACAACATATATAATACTAGTGTAATTAAGGAGTGGCTCCCATAGGGTGGGCGACAACCCCAATCAAACAGGAGGGCATGCTGGCCCCATAATCGTTTGACCCAAGCGGTCCGGACTGCACCTGGCACAATTTCGTGTGAAACAGACATCCCACATCCTTGGCATGGTTATGCGGGGGAAGCAGGTGCTCCCTTGTCAATAGCATTAATGAATTCTTTCAAGAATTATATAGCTCATGAGGTTTGGTTCCAATCTATGAGGATCAAAGATTTTTGGGGCATTTACATATATACCACTCAATTCCTATGTTTTTACATATCTATCACCTAAGCTTTACTTTTTTACATTTCTACCACCCAAAATTTCAAATCACATAAAAAATACCACAATTTTAACTTTTAAAAAGTGAAACACACCTTTTCTTGCATGTTAAAATGGAATGCATTTAAAAATTGAAGTTTTGGTGTTAGATATGTAAATACATAAGAATTGAGTGGTACGCATGTAATCCTTCCAAGTTTTTGTTTCATTCGCTGGTTGATCGTGATACTTTCCTTTGGCTATGTGGATGGCATCTTCTTATGTGTATTTTGGAAAGAATCTGAGTGATTTCCAGACATGTATTTATGCCATCCTATTACCTTTTGAAGTCTGACATTGTGGGGTGGTGATCGCTTCGTAGTTGCGCAGCTATTATGTCTGTTATTTATTCATGTGTTCTTTTTTTACGTGAAGTTTATTGTTTACTGAAATAAGCACACTAAATGCAATGTGTTTATTGTAAAGAAAAGCAATTTTTACCCGCACATTTTAACATTTCTATGTTTGGTAATTCTACGGTATGCTTTCATATACGTTCTTAAAACTAACACATTAACTTTCTTGTTTACATGCATAGCACACAAATACTAAATGTAAATATGAATGTTTAGGTGTGAGATATGTAAATGAATAAGAATTGTGTGCTACATATGTAAATTTCCTCATTTTTTTCTGAGCAACCGTTTCTGTTCGATAATTAATGATGATGGTGACGAGTGGCATGCAATTAGTAGTTGAAACAAATTTGTGCTTTAAGGTTGATCATGAACTTTGGATAATCCTGCGTGTGTGTGATCTTTGCAGGCACCGGTGGCCTACCCGTATGTTGATCCTTATTATGGAGGCATCATTGCTGCATACAGCAGTCAACATGTAGTAAAGCTTTTTTTTTTTTTTTTTTGGAAAATTTACATGCATACCTCTCAGTTACATATGTATTTACATATCTAACACCTAAACTTTAATTTCTTCATACGCGTTATCTTATGAAAAGGTGTATCTCATTTTTTTATTTAAGTTCAAATGGTTGTATTTTTTATGTGATATGAAACATTTGGATGAAATAAATCTAAAAAGTAAAGTTTAGGTGTTAGATATGGTGTATTCAAATTATATTTAATGATTACCAAGGGTAACCTAAGCTGGCTTAGAACTGCTAAAATTGTTTGCGACTTACACCGAGTTAAATGGAATCCAGATGCATCCGACCATGACAGGAATCATGCCTGGGGTGCCATTGCCTACCGATGCTGTCGAGGAACCCGTGTATGTGAATGCCAAACAATATCACGGCATTCTAAGACGTCGCCAATCTCGTGCAAAAGCTGAATCGGAAAATAAATTGATCAAATCTCGAAAGGTACATTACTAGTTTGTTTTCTATTTTTTTTTATGCGTTCTCATATGTTTTTTGTTAATGCTGTTCTCAACCCTTGATGGTTAATTCATGTGTTTTTTTCTGGAAGTTTGTATGCAAATGTTGTAAAAATAGGGAGAAGTACCAAAATAGTCTCGGACTTTTCTGCAGGTTGTCATTTTAATCCGAAAGTCTATAAAAAGTATCAATTTAGTCTCAAAATCATTTAATATGAGTTGAAATAGTCCCAACAGAGAACTATTTCAGCCCCAATTTAAAGAGTACAGTGCCTAATTTGATACTGGGATGAACTCAGGGGCTAAAATGACCCCATATAATTCAGGACTCAACAGTGGCTACAAATAGCCAGGCTATCTTGCAGTTAGTACTACAATGTGGACAGCTTTGCATATGCTGCATGAATTTTTTGAAACTTTTTATGGTGATTTTTGTCTTTTTTTTGCTTGCTTAAACAGTTTGTATTGACTTACGCCGTTCTTCATACAAAGGATGCCTGCCTTTCATAAACTGCAGAGAGAGAGAGAGAAAGAGAGAGGGAGAGAGTATATTGGTTTACCTCAAATTTTTTTTTTTGGAGGAAGTTAAAACTAGTAATACGAACTCTAGATAAGGACTGACATCCCTGCTTTTTATAAATTAGAGGGAGAGGGGGTGTGGGGCAGAGAGAGAGAGAGAGAGAGAGAGAGGGGGGGGGGAGCAAGAGTGAGAGAGATAGAGAGTATATAATTCTACCTGTAAGTTTTTTTCTTTTTTTTGGAGGAAGTTCAAACTAGTAAAACACTAGACAAGGACTGACATATCCTCTGTATTAGAAGTCAGTAAATCATTTCCATGATATATCGCCTAGTGCAAGGTTTTGAAGGCATTTTATCAGAACTTATGGTATTTTAATCTAACGAATACTGTCTCTTTAGTTTCAAGTTTGCTCTTATGATGTGAAACTATACCAAAGATTCTCTGTTATATAATTTAAAACCCCGTCGTGTACACTAATCACTCACTATCTCTTTAATTATGGGATCCACATACATCCTTGCTGTATATATTCTTTGTTAAACTCAATGAGATATAAAAAACATATATTATTTGGGGTAAATCCCAAAATGGCCCCTCGATGATTCTTATGTGGCCAAATTTATCTGAGTTTTGCGGTGCTCTAATTTACTCCACCGATTATTGAAACTTAATCTCAATTGGTTCCTAAAGTATCATTTTTGTGTCATGATTATTTCTATACGAGGGACTATTTTGGATAAAATTTCAATAGTCAGGGACTAAATTAGAGAGTAATGTAAAACTCTAGAATTAAATTGACCACAACCAAATAATCGAGGAATAATTTTGGAAATAGATTCCTCTATTATTTGATAGGAACCATTCAAATTGCATTCTATCATGTGCATTGCACCTTAACATATCGCTATCTCCTCAATTTTCCTTAACGATTTTGATATCCAATGGATAACTGATTTCCTTCTCGGTACATATTTGTAATTTGTAATTTATTGATGACATTACTCTTTTTTTCTGCTTTGCAAATTTACGCAGCCATACATTCATGAATCTCGACATTTACACGCAATGAGAAGAGCCAGGGGAAACGGTGGCCGATTTCTCAACTCAAAGGGCAAAGACGGCCAAGACGACGAAGCTTCCTCTCACGGAAATGCTCAGCCCGGCAGCGGTCCAACCTCCCAAAACCCATCTCCAATTTAGTAACAGAACTATGTAACAGTGGCAGGATATAGCAGCCAGAACATATGAAAGATTGAAAGGAATGATATCCACACATCCATAGAGGGCTGTGACAGCAAATGAAGAAAATAAGGAACCATGTACAGGGTTTGCTCCGACCACTTTTCCTACCGATCTTAGAGATCAGTGTCAGTGTTCAGACATGTAGTTGAGATTAGCTTGTAGCATAGTTTGTCTTTGTCCAATGGTAATAATATTAGAATTTCTTTTAAATAAAAAATGTGGGACATTTTCATTGTGGTCTCTAAAATTTACTGAGATTTTTTCTCTGGTTGGAATTATATGCTGAAAAAAAAATACCAGGCGAGTCATAAACACACATTTGGTGTGTGTTTTTACAGTTTATAAAACATTTAGGGGCTTTTACATATGTACCAAAACAAACTTCATATTTACATAACACTCAAATTTTTAACATCAGAGCAAAGATATCAGTATCACTGACCTTTTAAACTTGATTTTTTTTTTCATGCCCAAGTTTTTTATAGGTGATATAATTATAAATATCAAATTTTTAGTGTTATATATGAGAATACATGAAAAAATTGTTATGTCTGTAAATTTCACAAACATTTAATGCTGAAATTTGATATTAAGTGCATTCAATACTGGTTCTTTTGTTCTTTTTTGCTGATTCATGTTGCTTAAATGGGAGAAATTGTGTCATGTGATAATTGTAACTTCCTTCACATCAAAATATTATGTTTATTTTGCTTGAATGGTTTGAAGCCAAGAAATTTGCTTTGCTGCTATGGAGGATGGGTTGCAGAACTGTTGATTGATCGAATGCCCTTGATTTTATAGAATAAAAATAAATTTAAAAAAATATTTTATGGCAGGTGGTGTAACTCTATGTGAGGACTCTCAGTAATATACCACGACGTGTGCTACGTCGTGGAGGTTATTTTGATCTTATTGAAGTGGAACCGCGGAGGTTATTTTGGAGTTATTTCCTGATTATTGAAGAGAAATTCATATATTTATTTCAATAACCCTAAAAAAATCCAAAAATAATCTCGAAATAACCTCATGGTTCCACTTCATCAACCTCAAAATAACTTCATGAATGTTATTTTTGGGTTATTGATGATAAATTATATATTTAACTTCAATAACCCTGAAATAATCCAAAAATAACTCTGAAATAACCTTCGTGATGTTATTTTGGGATTTTATTTCAACAATTCCGAAATAACACCTCAGAGGTTATTATGTGGTTATTCCGGGGTTATTGCGGAGTCTGCGATTATACTTTAATATTTTTTTAGGTGGACCCGATATAACACACATGGTGGTATATTATTGAAACTTTGCATGTACGGCTACGTCCGGAGTCCGGAAAGAAAATTTTTTCGAAGTCGTCTTTTACATACATACAATCAAATTTTTTATATGTTTACATAACTTTAACGGTTAAAATTTGTTTTTTTTTTTACTTTAGTACCACTCAAATCCTTCATTTTGCATAAAAAAAACCACTATTTTAACTTCATATATAGGTAAGGTAGCATCTATGTAAAAAATTTTATGCTCATGTGTTAGTATGTAAATGCATAAAAATTAAATAGTATTTGAATCTGCCCACATTTTTGGTGGATGGAGTGATCTTGTTCCATAAATAATCAGACTGAACTTAATTCATGAAGATGAAAGAATTATGGAGAGAATTTACTCAAATTTAATGGAGATAAATTTTAAATTATTGAAGTTATTAAGAGATTAAATAATTAATTATTCAATAAATATAATGTAATACTTTTTGAAAAATAAATTTAAAAGTTCAAATTTAATATGTTTAAATTTGAATCAAATACGTATGACCGACTCATATTGATACCTTCAATATTGAAGTGTTAATACTATCACATCTTTAGGGCCACTCAAAACATAGATATGTTGTGCTATGAAGCACAAATATAGGAATTGAAAATTCAAGCATGGCATTACCGGCCGCATGTTGGATCATTACAAGTTCTAACTGTTTAAAAAGTTCTTTGGAGGGATCAATTTGAAAGCCTTGTAATGCTTCACAATTCTATTTTTGTTATCTATTGTGCCTAAAGGGTATTTTAACGACCTATGATGCATATTTTTTTAATCAAAATGGGATATTAAAAGGGAAGGGCATCCGCAAGACTGACGACAAGTGAATGAGGAAGAAGATGTGAGAAAATTGTGATGGTATCTCGATGGATAAGGCGATCCATGAGACTGGTGGCATTTGGAGGGAGAAAAGATGAAAGGCGTAGTGATCAACGCATGACGAAGATGAGTTTGATGATTAATTGAATTGGAGAGGACAATAATGTGTGAAGAAAATGTTTAGTGATGAATTGTAGGGATGATTATGTTATATCTCATGTAATTAAAATATAAATGCTATGTATTAAATAGTAAATTTTATGTATTAAGCATATACATACGACAATTTTGAGTATAGAGTAAAAATAAAGAGGCAAGGGAGGACTAAAAGAGTTGTAAATGAACAAATGTACTCGATGAACAACTCGAACCTAACTTGATTAAAACTCGATCATGTTCATTCAAATTGATAAATAAACAAGCTTGAATAATTTATAAACACTCGAATCTTAAATGAACTAGACATGAATCTAGTCAAACTTGTCCATTTATGTTCATGCATATTCTCATTTTTTATTTAACAAGTAACCTGTTAATATTCGATAGTAAGCTTTAATATAGCTCGCAACATATATGATATATTATTTAAATAAAATTTAATTAGTTAGAATTTATTTAATTATAGATTTAATAATAATACATTATTATATCAATAATATTTTTAGATTATTTATATATATATATATATATATATATATATAAACAACAATTTAAAAATTTAAATGATAAAATTTTGGAAGTTAACATAATATTTTTTGTTTATTTTCTTTTATTATGTTTGATTTGATTGTCTTTTCTTTTTATCAATTATTACTATAATTGATAAATAGTTTTAACATTATGAGTTATTTTATAATACTTATTTTTTTTAGATTTTATTATTATTATTTTAATATTTTTTTCGATCTTAAAATGCATAATTAAAAGACTATATCTATTATAGACATTATATAATAACATGTGAGTTCTTTTGTGGTTGATTTATTGGCTGATTTAAATGCTTATTTATTTATCATTAACAAATAAATTACAAATTAAACTCAAATCTGAACTTGAATTTATAACTGTACGAAAAGTCCAAAATATACTCGCCTCTGACTTTAGATTACAGCCCTGCTGACCTCTCCAGAAGCCTCCTCTCATCTTCCAATCCGATTCCGTCCGTTCCTGCACGACGGCGAGGGGAAAGGGATGCACGGCCGGCCGCGTAAATCCCCGGGCGCGAAGGACGCCGCCGCTGCAGCGGCTAAGGCTTCCAACCTCCGCGACCTTCAAGCTCAACTCATTCACAACCACCACCACCGCGTGTAACCTCACTTCCATCTCTCTCCCTCTCTCCCTCTCTCCCTCTCTCCCTCTCTCCAGTTTCCAATGGTTAAGCATTTGACTTTGGGGTTTTTGACAGGTATACTAAGGAGGCGATCTCCGCTAGCTCGAAGTTACTGGAAATAAATCCAGAAATATTAACCTTCTGGAACTACCGGAAACATGCTTTTCTGCAGAATCTCAAAGAAGCGACCGATTCTGAGGGCATCAAATCTTTGGTTGACGATGAGCTCAGAGCCGTGAGTTTTATTTCTTCCTTTTATTCTTTTTGGGGGGGAATTGGGAATTTTTTACCATTCATTTAGTGGGTTGATCTGATGTTGAGATCTTCATCGCAAATTCTTAAGGTAGAGATGGCATTGAGAGCGAACCCTAAATCTTACGGGGCGTGGTTTCATCGGAAGTGGGTTTTAAGTCAAGGGCTCGCTGCGGTAGATTTCGACAGGGAATTCCGGCTCCTGGATCACTTGCTAAAAGCTGATTCCCGCAACTTTCATGGTTGGAATTACCGTAGGTGTGATGCATCTGCCTTGATTTATCTGTTTCATTGCATTTTAAGGGCTTGTTTAGGCTTCGTAATTGATGCTTTGGTATTCTAGGTTTGTTGCCAAGCTGAAAGGTTTACCTGATGTGGAAGAGTTGAAGTTCACGATGGATATGATTAACAGGAATTTTAGTAATTATTCTGCCTGGCACAGTCGGAGGTTTTTTCATCATTGTCATTCTCAACGTTCTTGTTCTTGTTGTTTTTGTTTTGTTTTAATTTTTTTTATGTTTTTTTTTTTCTTTATGACCATTTGAATGGATTTTATTGAAATCTTTTCGAGCCTTTCTTTTGAGATATCTATTGATGTTATTGTATTTTTCAGAAAATGATTAGTCATATGTATTGACATGCTCAATTCTTTTGAGGTTTACTTATAGGAAGAGTAATGAAACTATAAGTTACTATTGAACTGTGATAGATCTATGAACACACTATAACCAACATACACTAAGAGGAATCCAAGTTAAAAATAAGACTCTCAATTGATATTGATAGATGGATAAATAGATGCATGAATCAATATTATATAAAGATTGGTAGATTCCAGTGTTTGCTAGTTGCATTCAAAATAAATGGTGAGATTGAGAAAGATTTCATTGTCTGCTCACTTAACTGAGAACTTGTTAATTTTTATATTATGAATAGTTGGATAGAAATATAGTTGTGGCGTGAAGGCAAAAGGCTTGTCATTGCCTGTTTGTTGATTTCTAACCAATGTGTTACATGTTCAAGTGCAAGCAACTCTTCTTCTTATGAAATAATGGCAAGAACACTAAAATGAATGCCCTCCAATTCTGCTTGGCTACCATATGATGTGGTGTTGACTTATTATATCAAAATTGCTATGTTGAAGGGATATCCATCATGATGGCGAGGACATGATTGTAGTTGAATGGGACTGAATAAACTATCCCTTTATCAAAGCTCTCGACATATAAAGAAACTTTGTAAGGAACTTTGAAGAGGATCATATCGTTGTTTTTATGCAACCATTTTAATCTCCAGTTAAACTTTTGACTCTTGGCAAAGATCGCAACCTTGGCTTTGAAAGGGTATGATCAATCTAAGGCAATTCATCCCTTTATAATTCTTAATAGGGTTCTAGCAAATGCACCGCATCTTCAAAAGGATCAATCAATCTATTTTGGATTTTATTCAACCTTATATATGATGGATTACATTAATCGAGCTAAACTTTGACTAAAAATCATGAATTATGATCAAAATCCTGGGTGGATTCAATTTAATTTCTTTCATAACATATTATGATTATTGAGCAATGTTCTACCTAGTTTTGTTAGAATACAATCAAAATTCTTGATGTATTTAATCTTACCTTCTCCATAATGGATTATGACATTATGGCTGTTAAGTAGGATTTTGATCGGCTATTGTAGAGAATGATCAAAATCTTTAGTGGATGTACACTTTTTGAGCAAGGTTTTTTGACATTCGTAAGAAGGAATCATTAATTCAAAACAACGCAAGAGTTCAATAATTTTGAAGTAGGCTTACTATTAATTTTTTCTGCGTTGCATCACCCATAAGTTTATAAGCGAGGAGTTATTCTCAAACTATGATCATCAATCTTTCATAGAAGTTAAAAAAATTAGAAGTTCAGTGCCAAATTTGCAGCAAAGTTCTAGCAAGCATTTTGCTAGAACATACACTATAATTCAACCATTTTTCAAAATTAAAAAGAAAATATAGCTTGATTGAGCAATCAAGAACTGCTTTGGGATAAAGACTTGAAATTTTTCTTTAGACAAATGATGTCTTATTATATGAGAAAATTATTAAGTGGAGCATCATTGGAGCATGTTACATATATGATCAAGTAGACATCTTTAAGTGGATGCACTCTTATGCATGTCATTAGATAAAATCCTAGTGCTAAAATTGAGGAAATCGGTAGCCCTAAGTAGAGGGCATTTTGACATCTAGGGAATGATCGAGCTTGATAGTTATTTTTTAGGTTGTGAATTTATGTCATGTATTTTTTAAACAAGATTTTTTTCAACATAGAAGTTGATGCATCCAATAATATTGGAAAATTTATGGGATAATAATTTATTTTTTGATCAAGCTTATTTTTCAATGAAATGCTTGAATCTCAATTGACTAAGTCAAAACTCAATTTACTCGAAGAAAAAAAAATAATCGGAGACTAAATTAAGTTAAAACATTGTGAACTAACTATCAAATGGATGTTTTTATCGAAATGAATCCATTGGAATAATGATTGTATGATTTGGAATTCCGATAGCCATTCGACTTGAACCTAGTCTATCTGGTCTAGGTCAATCCAACTCAAGTTGATCCTCATATCTTACACATTCTTACTATGTAAACAATCTAAGAAGGCTCAATAGACCTTCATTCCCGATTGCTACAAATGAACACACCCAAGGAAATAAACGTTTAAATTAAAAAAAATATCAAAATATCATTTTGATATTTTGAGGGCTCTACAATTGAGAATTGAATCTTATTCAAATTGTTCTCATCGATTAAATTATTAGAACTTTAATCGTCACCTTAGTTTTTGTTTTGTTTGGGATCAATTTTTGTTTTTTTTTGTTTTTAAAAATAAAAAATAGGAAACAAATAAAATACAATGTTTGTTTTTTATATTTTTGTTTTATTTCTGTTTTTTTTGTTTTTTGTAGAAATATTTCTATTTTTAAAATATTTAGAACAGAAAAAAAAACATGTTTTTGCCTAATTTTAAAACACCAAAAACAACATTTCACCTCGCCCGTCTCCCTCGCTATAGTCGACGATGCCAAACCCCTTCGCTCGCTGACCCCCTTCCCTCTCACCTTTGCTTACGAATCCCTTCGCTCTCTACGGCTTCGATTCTCCTCCTATTACTGACTACTCCCAGGGATGTGATCACAGCAACAATATCGAGATGCTGTAGAAGACTCTTACCACTGCTGACCTTGACAATGATCTCGACCCAACCTTCTCCCAAAGCGCTTTGGCAATTCCACAGCCCTCTTTGAGTTCAACTCAGTCGCCGAGTTCAAAGGCCGCCTCAACTTTTAAAATGATTCAAACTATTTTTTTTTCTTTTTTTTGAAAAATCTCCCGTTGCAGGCATCCAAGATTGCAGTCCTGCCCTTTTTGTCGTGACAGTCTTAAAAAAGTTAGCTGTGGCGACCTGTGGATCTTCACAAACAGCAGACATATATTAGACATGGAAACTGTATCCAGAGAAAATCTGCTGCAACTCTTCATGTATAGAAAAACTTCCTCTCATCGTCTCAGAATGTCTTCGACTCTATGATTCTTTTCTAAAATAAAACAATCTGCTCTATATTTGACTCCATTGTCTCTTTTGCTGTGAGTTTTTCCAGCTAGAGCTAGCTTTTGCTTGCTAGCTGATTGAATTAATGGTGGTTCCCTGTTTCTCTCTCTACAGCTGAGAAGCTTTCCAAATATGATTGTTACTATGCATTAACATGCGATGAGAGTAAGGTTTCTGCTGGTTTGAGTTGTTTTAGGTTCATATATCTTGCCTTTTGACCCGCAACAGGAAGCATTTCTTCTTTTGGGCGCAATTGCACATATACGACACAATTATGAAGCATTTACAAATTTCATTTCTAATATCGAAACTTTCATATTTATTTTTTCAATATCTTTAATCATGCTTGTGTGGCCCGAAACTCTGCCTACGTGATATTTTTTTTTTAAATTATAGTTTTTTCTTAATAAGAAAATACTCATTCAAACGTGTTTTATATTTTTTTATTTTAAAACCAGATAAATAAAAAAATAAGAAACACGTTTTCTAGAAACATAAAATAGAAAATAAAACAAAAACAAAACCGGCTAAAAACAAAAAAAACAAAAAGTGATCCCAAACTGGCCTTAGTTTGAGATATTGTTGGTGGTAAACATCACTAAATCACCATCAATCACCCAGATTAATCCCAAAAAGTGGGTTAGTTAGTTTAACCTAAGGCATTATCGTTTGACTACATTTCAGTTATGGGATGACTCATTATGTACTATTTAGTGTTGAAATCTATGAGCACTACTCTAGGTTATTGTAGATTAAGAATGTGAGCACCATTTTCAAAATCTATCATTAAGCTTCAATTTAACTCATTTGTGGCATTTTTAGTAATAGGAATTTCTAAGCCTATAGGAGCTCCAATGTTTGTTTGAATCCTTCAAGCAATCATCATAGAAACAGTGGATCTTCCAACCTTGTAGGAGCTTATATCCATAGGAAATCCTACCAGTGGCCTTCACTAAGGAATAATATATTCAAAGTGTTGAGATGCCTAGATTCTACAAGTAATCCTACAAGTAGCTATCTTCCTCAACACATGCACAACAACCTCACTTGTGCGATGGTCATCACTATATCATGATTTGCATCACAACTTACACTTGCATTGCAGTCATTCTCCTCAAAACATATGCCGCAACTTTGCTTGCATTGTAGTTGTTGCCACCTCCATGCCTGTGTTGCAACCTCACATATTTCGTAGTCATCTCTTTTAAGACATGCTGCAATCTTGCCTGTTTTTCAATCGTTGTTGCATTACTGTCACAACCTCGCTTGTGCCATTCTCACATCAATTTACTGTAAGATTTACATTGCATCAATCTTCAATTACGCCTATACTATAGTCATCTCTATTGGAACTGAATCACATCTATCTTCAGTTAGGTTTGCACTACAAGCTCCAAGTGCTTACTAGCTCCTATAGTTGCATCTATGATAGTCCTCTCAATGTGTTAAGGACCAATTATGGTGCCTTCTTTAACTTTTTCTCATTATTATTTTGGTTCTAAAATTATTTCATTTATTTAAAGATGCTTCACCATTGTAACTTTTTTGTATATGTAGTGAACGCTATTCAACTTAGCAAGATCTCATTGCCTTCTGTTGATTTCAGAGTAAAAAGATGTGCTTGCTATCTTTTCTTTTATTGATTGTATGTGACATTGATCTCACTTTATTGGATCAATTTCCCCCATGCAACAAGGCTTATCTTCACTATTTTGGTCCCAAGGCTCATTTTTGAAACCTTCTTTTATCAGTATTCGACTCTTTTTAAATCTATTTTGTGCAAATATTTTTATGTAACTTTTATTCATGTGTTGACTTCTAAGGGTCCGTTTGGGGCAGCTTATAAGTGCGGGCGGCGTTTTCAAAACGCCGCCATACCGTTTGGTTTGCGCTTTTCGCCAGCTTATCCGAAACTGCGTTTGAGTTTTTACACTAAACGCAGGCCGCGGGCCGACCCCTGCGGCCAGCCCGCGGACCGCGTTTTAGGATAAGCAGCTTATCCTGAAACGCACAAGCTACCCCAAACGGACCCTAAATCGTTTAGCATTTTCTCATACTACTCATATTATAGATAAATCTTCGATCTCCGTTTTTGTATGCCCAAACCACGTAAAAAAATCAATCTTGCATGAATTTTAAAGTAAGTGTCATGATGAATAAGAAGATAACACCACTGGTCAAGAGTCATTTTTCAATATTGACTGCTCTCTTGTATGCAATGTTTTGCATCTGGCATGAGCAGACATTGCACATTGGGAAAATTGGTGCTACAAAAGTTTTGTAGAACACATAAATCAGAATAACATCATGAATTGGAATTGTGGTTGGGTTTATTTTTTAATTTCTGGTGCATCATAAGTTAGAAAGGTATATAAGCTTTGAACAGAAGCACAATTATAATGGTTATTGTTTGTGATTGTAAATTGTTAATGTATGTTTCAAATGTTCTTATAGTTGGTGCTATGACTAGTTTGTTATGCTCTTACCTTTTCAAGACATTGTTGGTACTTGTTTCTTCCTAATTTAATAGTGGGTTGTTTTAGAAATTCCTCAAAAATGATTATGCATTTTGCATGCTTCTAACAATCTATTGAATACTCCATATTAATTGGAATTATTGTTTTCACCATTTAAATTAGCTAGTTATACATTGAGAACATTTTTCCATATATCGCAATAATAATCGACTGCTTATTAACGTAGTGAACTTTTATCCCGATTGTTGAACAAGAAGGCTCAGGGATTTGTTGATAGGGAAAGTATTCTGACAAAGGAATATGATCTTGTAAGTCAAGCTCTTTTTACTGACCCAAGTGATCAAAGTGGATGGTTCTATCATCTTTGGCTTCTTGATCAGACTGTCACTCCAAATGAAGTTTTACTGATCTCTTCCTGGCCTTCCCATGGTTCAGACTGGGCCCTATCAGTGAATGGAGATGCAACAATTTGCAAACCATCCAAACCAATTTGCACAGGCTATTATTTCATGAATACTGGAAAATTACCCATTGTTCTATACTTTAATCAACCTGTGAAAGGAGTAAATTCATCCAGTGTGACTGTAAATTCTATTTTTGTCAAGAATGAAACTCTTGTTTGGAGGCCACTCCCACCCTCCAAGTCTCAAGAAGCTGCTTGTTGGGTTACTTACCTACAAATTCCAGATGTGCTTAGTGATTCGAAAGCTTATGTAGTTGAGGTCAAACTCAGCCATTCAAAGGATATTTTATCGTCTATTGGTTCTGAATTCAACCATCCTTCGCATTTCAGATTTACTTTGACCTTAAAATCTGAAAGTTTGGAGAATGCTGGAGGAGAATCAGTAGATGAGCTGTTAGTTTGGAATGATGGTAGACGTTCTGCGTTGGAAAGTAATGATTTGGTTTCATTTGATCAACTAAATTTGTGTGAAGATCATGCGTCTGCATTTTCTCAATGGCAGTTGGCGACGATATCTAATGAGATAAATCTTTTTAAAGAGTTATCCGAAGAAAATTGGTTAGAATTCATTATTTTCTCTTTCCGCTGATTTTTGCCGAAGTTTATATTGATTGTTTCTTTATTCTCATTATTATCTATTAGTAACCATTTATTTTTTTTCTTTTAAATGTAGTATATTTGTGAACCTTACATTAGCACGACTGTTAATTGCTCAAGAAGCAATGGTGTCACACAGAACTCTTACAGAAAGGTTAAACCATTTGAGAGAGGTGTTAAAACTCTATGACGATTTGGTAAAGTTGGATCCAAGGCATGCTGGATACTATGAGGACGAAAGAAGCTTAGTTCTTATGAATCAGGTAAGATCCTCATCTTTCTGCTTGATTTTATATGCATCCAATTTTTTAAACGTGCTTTATTTCGGACTCTACTTGCATAACAGGCTATGCTTTTTTATTAGATGGGTTCTTTCTGCAGAACTGATGATAATTAGAAGTTGTTGTGAACTTCTAAGAACTCATGTTAATTTTTTTTTTTTGGGAAATTTGGAAAACACCTTTGTTTTTTGTGGAAAAGTTAGAAAACACCTCAACAGCTGCATTGGAAGCAGCACAATATGTCCGGAGCACCATCTTTTGTCCACCGGTTTACCTTTCAATTTCCTCAATATCATTAGATTTCTATTTTGATTTCAAACTATAATAATGTATGGTGGCTTTTGTAACATTATATTGGCATAACAATTGCGTGTTTACCTCTTGCTGTTAGAAGAAAATATTAGCGTACATTTCATACTATTATTAATAATCCTAGTTATACATATAATTATTGCACACCTGATGCCTTAAGGTGTCTATAACTTTGTCTACATTATGTACATGGCATGTTGAATTCCATAACGATTTTTTTGTTGAAGCCTATATTGATTTAGATGTTAATTAACTTCTTGATATCAATTATTCTTCACATTGTGACTGAATCACTAATTTTAATAAAAGACATTTAATATGGTGCATCTTTGCTGGAGGCTTGGGCATAATGAAATATCCTTTCAAACTGACTGCCTGGGAAAGGAAAATGTTGTAATAACGATGAAATTGTTCTAAAATTAGTTTTTTGAGCCATGTTATGAAGGACAGCCTTGAGAGAAAGAAGAAGGAACTGGTAAAAAAAATAAGTTATTAGATAAGCAAATTTGATGGTAGAACTGGGAGATTTTTCTCCTGGAACGGTTTTGGGTCTTTCACCTTGTTAAAGGTCAAAATTCAGAACGGATGGAACAAGATGATTAAAATCCAAAATAAAAACTTCATTACTAAAAGTTCTTATACTTATATATGGCAATATTAGCAAATTACTAAAAGTTGCTAGCAAATTTATTGATATTAAGTAGAGTAACCCAGAAAAACAATCTGATGTCAAAGACATAAATATCTCAAATATTTATGACCACCAGAATTTATGCCTAAATCGTTTTTTTATGCTATAAGCATCCCTATATACAGATGTCCAATTACCAATGCTGGGTGGTACTTCTAACTTATTAAATGTGATGTGATCTTGAAGGAAGGTCAACAAGCTCATTTGGAATTTGTGCGAGAAAAATTGTTTTCAGTACCATTGGAAAAAATAAAATTTCATCCATAGTCATTAATGTAAGATTTTTTAGGCTAAAATTGTCTGAATTAGATGTTAGATCCTCAATATAGAAAATGGGACAAATAATCATGGAAATGGGTGAACTTACTCATATTTGAGGTTCTAGCTTTCTAATAAAACAAGATGGCTCGGAGGTTTTTGTAAGAAATATTAGATAGGCGGACTTAAGTATTGTGTAGGATTATTTAAATATGTAATATTCTTCATAGTTGCCGTAGGCATTATGATGAGGATCATTATAACGTTGAAACTTTTATTATAATCTAATTACTATAATCAACCTGCTAGTTTTGTATATATTCATTGAGTGAGTGATTCAGAAAACTCAAGTTGCCAATTAATATGCTATAAACAATTTAAAAATGTGATGGTCTTCATGGTAAAATTAGAATAAGTAAACTCATTTATAGATAAATATAAAACATGATTTCCTAGATTATCTCTCTCAGGAGTATAATTAGTTTTCCTTAATATTTATTAATTAAGGAAATTATCTTTCTAAAGGACAATCTTTTCTACCTTTTTTTTCACTAAATTCTATTGTAGTTCAATTTATTCCTTGAAATATATTTGTGGTGGAACTAAGGAAAAAGCTTGGACTTTTGAATTAAATAATAGTTTGCTGAACAATTGGTTATTTATCATGCTTAATGTCAGACTTATGCTCATGTTTTGGCTCAGTTTCAAAAACATTTGCCATCTTAAATGTAGACAAAATGTATGGAAAAGTGTTATTTTTTATCTGATAACCGTTTTCTAAGTATTGGTCAACACCAAAAAATGAATTAGAGATTTCATAGATTATTACTTATTACGATCAGACTTATTATGCTTATGAGATCTTTTGTTGGTGCATGTTTAGTAAATTATGAGCTTAACCAAATGTTATCATTATAGAGATTTAAAACCAGAATATAAGTTGCTAGAGGTTGATTAAGTTATAATTCAATCTTGGTGGCTTTCAATAAAGTCTCATTTATTATCTTATTATAATAAAGGCCTATTTCTTACTTTATATTTTTCCTTGAAGAGTATCGATGAATCTAGGCATTTGTAATTCATGGTTTCTCAAACAATAATATACTTTTTTTTGTTGCTAATCAAGTATTTCATTACATATAAAGAGCTTTTTTGTCTACGGTTTAGAAGTTGTTTAATTAACTCCGTATAATGTTGTGATGAATATTTTTGCTTAAGATTATAGTTTATCCCATTTCATGCTGTAATAATATTTTCATTGTTTAAATTTTTACTCGAAACATTTGAATAAAATCTACCAATTTAGCATTAGCAAATCTAATAGCTATTTAAATCAGCTAATCAAGCTAATAAAGCGTTAGAACTTTTCAATGCATTAAAATTGGAGTTAAAATCATATTGTTATAGATTTTAACAAAATGCAAGCAAAAATTTTTTTTCTATCCTTTATAAGAGATTGAATAATTCTTGACACGGTTCAATATTTCTAATAGTCATTATAAAAGGTGTTAAACCATTCATAAAATGTATTCACAATTATGTTGATATTATGATTATATGTAATGAAAATAATATTTATATATGCTTGGTTGGACGACATCCAAGATTTACAGCATCTGTAAAGTGTCCTGTCAAGTTATCTTACTGGCAATAACTGAAAATTAAATCCTAATTATATAATGTGAATCAGAACACATTCTGTGGAATTATGCTCGTTATTATTTACTTTATTCTATTTAGTACTTGCTATATTTTGTCATAGTATAAAAAGGGTAATTCCTTAATTATAGGTATTTATGTTTATTCCATAATTATAGGAATTACTTAATTGTAGGAAGATTTCTTTCCTCCTTTTATATCTTGTACTCGCCTATTTATAGGTGAATTATCTATGTATTCAGTAAGGAAAAATGTTGTTCAAAGTTCACATGGTATCAGAGCCATCAAAGAAAACCTCTCCCGCTTGGCTTGATCACGACCCTTCTCTCCCTCGATCCTCCTTGAAAAGGGTAATTCCTTAATTATAGGTATTTATGTTTATTCCATAATTATAGGAATTATTTAATTGTAGGAAGATTTCTTTCCTCCTTTTATATCTTGTACTCGCCTATTTATAGGTGACTTATCTATGTATTCAGTAAGGAAAAATGTTGTTCAAAGTTCACATGGTATCAGAGCCATCAAAGAAAACCTCTCCCGCTTGGCTTGATCACGACCCTTCTCTCCCGCGTTCCTCCTTGACCAAAAGCTGACCTAATTTTTCGTTCGCATCCGAGCGCCACTCCTACCGATCGCGCATCTCTCCGATCGTCCCCGTCGGCTTCCACGATTGTCTGCGTCCGCTTCCGCGCTCGTCTCCCACGATCGCGCTTCTCCCGCGTCTCCTGCATCGCGCTTCTCCCGCGTCTCCTGCATCGCGCTTCTCCCGTGATCTCTTGCGCTGACCCGAGCACAATCGCCTCCCGCGATCTTCCGTAATCCCGATGACTCTTCTCCACGATCCCGCGATCTTCCGCAATCCCACGATCTCGCGATCTCCCACGCCGAGCATAGACAGTTCCTGTGGTGCTCAATGACGAAGTACGGCCATGCCTGCAACTCCTCCTCCACTAGTGATGTCACTTCTAGCCACCCCTTCGCGGCTGGGTCTCCATTGCCCAGCAATTCAGACAGTAATTCTGTTCTCATCACCAACCACAAACTCACCGGCCTGAATTACCTCCAATGGTCGCAGTCAGTCATGATGTTTGTATGCGGCAAAGACAAATATGACTGCCTCACTGGTGATGCTCCAGCTCCGATGACGACAGATCTGTCATACAAGACTTGGAAATCCGAGAATAATATGGTTATGGCTTGACTTGTTAACTCGATGACACTTGATATTGATGAAAATTTTCTTCTCTATGGAACGACTAAGGAAATATGAGATGCTGCCCGTGAGACCTATTCTAGTGCGGACAATAGAAGCGAACTATTTGCTGTTGAGACCATTCTTCATGACTTTCGTCAAGGTGATCTCTCTGTCACCCAATACTTCAATATTCTTACTCGGTATTGGCAGCAACTAGATCTATTCGAGGTGTACCCTTGAAAGTGTCCCGAAGACTCTGTCATATTTCGCCAAATCATAGAACAAAAACGCACCTTCAAATTTCTTCTCGGCCTCAAATCTGAGTTTGACCAGACTCGCATACGAATTTTGAATTCAAAGCCTCTTCGAACAATTCGTGAAGCTTTCTCCGATATACGCCGCGAAGAGAGTCTCCAAAAGGTCATGTTCGGTGCTTCTTTGTCCACTACAGCCCTCGACGGGTCGGCACTTGCTACTCATATTCCATCCAGAGACAACCGCCAACACCAGGGCCGCCCTTGGTGTGACCACTGCTGCCGTTCTGGCCATACTCGGGATACGTGTTGGCGGATTCATGGCAAACCCGCCAATGGGAAACCCAAACGGGATCATCGGGCAGCTGCCATCAACACCACTGAAGGCTCTCCAGGAACGAGCCCATTCAGCGAAAAACAGATTCATGCCCTTCAAAAGATGCTCGGTCAGTTGTCACCAGTCCAGCCTACTAGTACGACATCGGGTGCTACCGTCCTTGTTACCTATCAAGGTATTTCCCCATCCGCGTTCGTCTTAGATTCAACCTCTTCTCACCCCTGGATTGTTGACTCAGGTGCCTCCGATCATATGACCGGGGATGTCTAGTCTCACCCACCGGGTGTAGTCCAGTATCAAGTTTGTCTTGCTTAAATCCGCTTATTACATCTGTATTCCATTCCAGCATTAATAATGATAGTGAAACCATGCTACTTCATTATCGTTTAGGTCATCCCAACTTTATGTATATGGGGAAATTGTTTCCTCATTTATTTATTAATAAAAGTCCTACCTCTTTTAATTGCTAATTTTGTCAACTTGCCAAACATACTCGTACTTCATTTCCTCGATTATCATACAAACCCACTCGTCCCTTTTCTCTGATCCATAGTGACGTCTGGGTTCTCGTGAGAAAAATATTTCTGAGGCCCAATGGTTCGTGTCATTTATTGATGATCACACACAGGTGACATAGATCTATCTTATGCGTGACAAATCCGAGGTAGGACCAATATTTCGTGCATTCTATCAAATGATACTCACTTAATTTGACACAAAAATCCAGGCTCTCAAAACAGATAATGCAAGAGATTTTTTCTACACCTCCCTAGGAACTTTTCTTACTCAACATGACATCCTTCACCTTAGCACATTTGTTGATACTCCCCAACAAAAATGGGGTTGTCGAGCGGAAAAATCGTCACTTGTTGGAGGTAGCCCGATGTCTCATGTTTACCACATCAGTCCCTAAATGTTATTGGGGCGAGACAACTTTGACCGCTGCCTACCTCATAAATCGGATGCCCTCTCGTATTCTGGGTTTCCGTAGTCCAATTGATGTCCTCCTTCGCTCCTTTCCAAATACATGTATACTCCCTTCAGTTGTCCCTACCAAACTATTTGGTTGCTTCGTCTTTGTTCATATTCACAAATAGCACCGCAGTAAATTAGACCCCAAATCTGTCAAATGCATATTCATAGGATATTCGACCAATAAAAAAGGCTACAAGTGATATTGTCCTTCAACTAAAAAGGTCTGCAATTCTATGGATGTGACCTTTTTTTAGCATCAATTATACTACCAAGGGTCTGTCATTCAGGGGGAGAGTGAACAACAGCCCTGTGTCCATTTACCAACTGACACGGGTCCCTCACCGACTGTCAGACCTCCTCCATCTCCTATTCAACCTCCTCAGTCTACACACCCCACACCTTCTCCTGTTCAACCTCCTCAGTCTACACAACCCACTCCGCAGGAACTTCGGGTATATACAAGACGAAACAGAACTGCTGAAAGAATAGAGAACCTAACACCGCTTCCAGCTGTTGTCCAAGAATCTAATCCGGCTCCAAAATTCTCTGAAACTCACTCAGGTACGAAATCTATAGACACTAGTGATTATGAGCTTTCCCCGCCTGTGAAAGATGATTCTGATGTTCCTTGCACTCAACATCCTATTGCCCGATTTTTTTCATATGAGAGGTTATCTCCTGCCTATCATGCATTTGTAACTGCTTTTGACAGCATAAAGGTTCTGAATTTTATTCAGGAAGTTTTTTCACACCCGGAATGGAGAAAAGTTGTGAATGAAGAAGTTGTTGCACTAGAAAAGAGTGGAACATTGATTGTGTCTGATTTGCCTAAGGATACGAGACCAGTAGGATACAGGTGGTTATTTACCATCAAATGTAAGGCAGACGGAAACATAGATCGGTTAAAAGCCCGACTGGTTGCAAAAGGTTATACTTAGTCATACGAAATTGATTATCAAGAGACATTTGCCCCAGTAGCCAAACTGAACTCCATTAGAATCCTACTCTCCATTGCAGCAAACCTAGACTGGCCCCTTATGCAACTTGATGTCAAAAATGCATTCCTTAATGGAGATCTTGAAGAGGATGTATACATGGATTTACCTTCTGGTCTTGAAGGGTCTTTCCCTAGTGGCAAAGTTTTCAAGCTCCAGAAATCTCTGTATGGTCTCAAACAATCTCCCCGTGCTTGGTTTGCCCGATTCACCAATTCTGTAATCAAGTGCGGTTATACTCAAAGCCAGGCTGATCACACAATGTTCACAAAAAGATCTGAGAAGAAGATTGTTGTACTTATTGTATATGTGGATGACATCATTCTTACCGGTGATCACACTGAAGAATTGACAAAGCTGAAGAAGTTCCTAGCCCATGAATTCTAAATCAAGGACCTCGGAGACTTGAAGTTCTTGGGCATGGAAGTTGCAAGATCCAAAATGGGGATAGCTGTAACTCAAAGGAAGTACACATTGGACCTATTGAAGGAAACTGACATGTTTGGATGCAAACCAATAGATACTCCAACAGACTCGTATAAGAAGATTGGAATGGAGAATGATAGTTTACCTGTCGACAAAGGACGATATCAGCGGCTTGTTGCAAGACTTATTTATTTATCCCACACCAGACCAGACATAAGTTTTTCAGTAAGTATAGTAAGTCAATCCATGTACTGTCCTACTGAGGAATATATGGTAATTGTCAACCGTATCTTAAGATACTTAAAGATGACACTTGGGAAAGGATTTTTTTTCAAAAGGAATGATAATCAAAAGGTAGAAGTCTTTACTGATGCTGACTGGGCAAGAGATATATCCACCCGACGATCAACCTCTGGGTATTGCTCGTATGTATGCGGCAATCTAGTGATATGGAGAAGTAAGAAGCAATCGGTGGTATCTTGGAGTAGTGCAGAAGCAGAATACCGAGCACTGGCGCTTGGTATTTGTGAAGGAATGTGAATCAAAAGATTTCTCAGAGAGCTTGGAATTATGAGAGAAAATTCTATCAAGATGTTCTGTGAAAATCAAGCTGCAATCAATATCGCAAAGAATTATGTTCATCATGACCGAACGAAACATATTGAGATTGATAGAAACTTCATCTCAGAGAAGGTGGACAATGGAATGATTGAAGTGGTCTATACTCCTTCTAGAGACCAAACCGCAGACATTCTCACCAAGGCTCTCCCTAAGTCCAGTTTTGATGAGCTAACCAACAAAATGGGCATGCACAATTTGTACAACCCACTTTGAGGGGGAGTGTGGAATTATGCTCATTATTATTTACTTTATTCTATTTAGTATTCGCTATATTTTGTCATAGTATAAAAAGGGTAATTTCTTAATTATAGATATTTATGTATAATTATAGGAATTACTTAATTGTAGGAAGATTTCTTTCCTCCTTTTATATCTTGTACTCGCCTATTTATAGGTGAATTATCTGTATATTCAGTAAGGAAAAAGGTTATTCAAAATTCACACATTCAACTCTTAGAAAATGCTTTTATTGTAGGGAAATAAATGCAGTTGAAACCATGCGATGAGATTCAAATTATTATAGTGAAGACTCCTAAAACTTGTGCTCATGCATTACAAAATGTGCACAATTTTACCCAAATTTCTGATTGAGAATTTTTACCTGAATTATAGTAAACAATTGAACTTTTATTTTGTTGATGCTTCGAAGAAGATTTAATTCACTTGAGTGGAAGGTGAACTGGCTTGAAAATATTCATGATTGATTTGTAGAATTTGGTTGGATTTTTTCTCTCTTTTTTTTTATTGTCTTTGATTTCTTTTCCCCATTTTTTAAGGTTTTTCAAGGTAAGATTTAGATTGATTCAAGTTTTGAGGTTTGTTGCTAGTACGTTGGAGAATGTTTGGCAGAGTGGGATTGAGGTTTGTGAAGATCTGAAATTCAAATTTGACTTTGACTAGAGCCTAATTATATGAAGATTTGGTGGACTTTCTGGAGGAATTATTCGGGGAAAGAGCAGAGGAGTGGATGAAGGAGAAAATAAGGTAATAAGGTGGGTTTACCATTCTATGAACAAGGAACTTACTGATTGTGAGCGAAATCTTGGAATAGATGAAGAATGGTCTTCAAACTCGAAGTAGAAGTTTTATTCATTATATAATGCCTTACATGACTCAAAATTTTCAAATTTATTGATGGAAGTAATAATAAACAGCTAACAAAATGCTAATTTTATGGCATTTTCTTGAACAACCACATCATAAGGCATTTTGAATGGATTAAATTGGATGTATCTTTCTGTAGGATTTACATAAATCATATGTAAATCTTTTTTATTTTTGTAGCTAATATCAGATCTTTATTAGTTCTTAAGTTACCGCTCAAATCATTCAAACAAAATAATAATAATATTAATTACTCTCGTTAACAACTAATTTTTGTTTGCTAGTCTATGTTCTTCTTTCCCCCTCTCTTTCTTAGATTTAAGATTGAGGCATTTACATACATAGCACACAATTCTATGTACTGAGGTATCTCGCATGTAAAATTTCATATATGCACGGATAGCACTCAACTCTTTAATATCACATAAAGAGTAGCACAATTATTATTTTTCTAAAGTCAAATGAACCTTTGTTTAAAGCATCAAAGTGCTATGTGTAAATATAAAAGTTTAGATCCGAGATATGCAAATAGATAAGAATTGTGTGCCATTTATGTAAATTTCCCTTCAGGATTTTATCCTTATTGGCTCATTGCCTAATTTGTTGGTTATTCCTTGTGATGGCCATACTAAGAAAATTGTTCCAATCTGTTGACACCATGCTTTCTTATATTGCAAATTTACAACTTACACAGGTAACTTGTGATGAAAAATCTATATCAAGCCACCGTTCTCATTCCAGTAACTATACTTCATCGAAGGTTCATCTCCTTGGCTGTTTGCAACTTAAAAGCTTATCATTGACTCGGATTGGGTACGTTGAGCGCCTGTTATGGGTTCAAACACTCGATCTTAGCCACAATAAGCTCAGGTCGATAGCAGGTGAGGATTGCCACTTTTCCTTATTGTGTTTACCTCTAATGTGTTCTTCACATTTTGCCAAGCAAAACCTTATAGGGGTATTTACCTATATACCAGACAATTCTTATGTATTTATATATGTAACACCTAAATTTTTATATTTACACGCATACCACTCAAATCATTAACATCACATCAAGAATACCACCATCACAATCGTTTTAGAGGTGAAATACACCTTTCAATGCATAGGTTTATAACACGAATGTATTATAAATATAAATATTAAACTTTGGATGTTAGATATGTAAATACACTAGAATTGTGCGGTTTGTGCCTAAATTTCCCAACTATATATCAAAGTTCGCTTTAGAGTACTCGAAAATCTCATTTGATGTTTAATCTAACTCGAGAATTCTGTGGCTACTCGCAGGCATAGAAGCATTGCAACTTCTTACCTGTTTGAATTTGAGAAACAACCAGATCTGTAGCATTACAGCATTAGAACCTCTAAAGCCTCTTAGCTATTTGAGAGTCTTGGACATATCCTTCAATAAAATAGGTCTTCACCCTGTTGATACGACGAGGTATCTATTCTCGTCTCCCTTAACATATTCAATGATAAAGGACGAAAAATACCTCGAAGAGTGCCGCCAGGCGAACATCAATGTGGCTGATAATTGGGAAGCCATATTTCTGTTTAGAGATTTGCATCTCAAGCAGTTAGATGTCAAGGGGAATGCGGTTGCTGATGAGAAGTTTAGAGATCTTCTGAAGAAGGTGCTTCCTACTCTTATTTGGCTTGATGGTGAACGATTATAAAAGCCAGGCATTTCTGTACTGCGAAATTCTCAGGTGTGTATAATTTGTTTTGGGAAATTGACATACACACCAAAGAATTCTTTTACATTTATATATCTAACGCCTAAACTTTCATATTTACATTTATTACACTTTGGTTTGATAAGCTTATGCATGAAATGATGCATCTAAACTATTTAGGTGATAGTGATATTTTTGATGTAATATTAAAAGATGTGACGGCTATGCATGTAAATATTAAAGTTTGGGTGTTTGATGTGTAAATACATTAAACTATTGTGGTATGTATGTAAATCCCCCAATTTTTTCTCATTAGTTGCATGAACCTTACGAAATGATATTTTTACAATACAATAATAATTGTCATAAAGAATGATTTATTATTATTATTTGGACATCGTTTTTTAGGTGCACTATCTAACCTTAAATCTTGCAGTGGTATTCTGATCCCTTAAAAAAAATATAGGACAGTACAACTTAAGGAAAACTTAATACTTACATTCATGTAGTCTCGCCTGGAATTTTCACGATTGGAGTTTAGGGCTTTTTGTAGTTCCAGAATCCTGCTTTTCATCTTTTCTACCTTAGGTTTATTAGATTCTGTGAACTTATTTGTGTCGTCTTTCTTGAACTTCAGGGCTGTAGGATTTAATAAATCTTGTAAATCGTGATTTAGTAGAGCTTAAAGGCGTTAGTTAAATGCTGAGAATTGTTTGGCATAATGCAGGTTAAGTCTGGTCAATGCTAATAAACTTTTTCTAGTATTTTCTTTTAAGATCTAGGATTAAAATGAATTAGAAGAATATGCATAATGACTATCAGTGTAAATCTCTTAAATCCTGCTTCCCTTTGATTGTATTAAATCCGGGATTTACTCTTGAAAGTGAGGAAATGAGGATTTAAACAGTGGTAAGTAATATCTACGCGTTTTGTTTTGTTTTTTAAAATAAGATTTTACTTAAATTCCGTATAAATTTGGATTAAACCTTATAAGCAAACAAAAAAATTGCCTAAAACCATGATTTTTCTTAAGAAATTTATACTAAAACATCATTAAAAACTGATTTCAACTTAAACATTGATTAAATATAGGTTTTTTCTTTTAAATTTCCGACGGTACACTTCTATTTGAGTGCACAAAAACCAAATAAAATCAATATATTATCAAATAAAGCTAACCTAAAATAATATAAAATACTGATTTTAACTTTATAAATTACCTAGTTATAAGCTGTACTTCAGAAGTACAATACAGTTCAACTTTAGTGAACAAAAAGTGCCTAAAATCATAATATTTCTAAGGAAAAGTGACCTAAAACTTCATCAAGAAATGATTTCAGCTTAATAACAGAATTACATTAGTGTTTGTTTCAAAAAATGGGCAGTAATCAAAATATAGATTAAAAAGAAAATCTTACCAAACAAAAGTAACATAAAACATCATTGAAAACCTATTTCATATTGCTTTTCTTCAGAAATAAGGCAGGACAATCTTAGTTTATAACCCAATTTTTGCCTACAATCATAATAGTTCTCATACATAGAACCTAAAATATCACAAAATTTTCATTTTAGCATTATTAGTAGATTACTTGAATGTTTTCTTCAAGAATAAGGCATTTATTTATGCATTACTTTAAAACATGACGCCAAAAAAAAAATGAGGGATATCACATGTGTAAGTAGCAAAACTTCAGTACTACTATATGACTTGCCAGCTCAATAAAATTTGCAATATTGGGCTCTATTTGGGGAAAAAAATCTCAATCAATTTCTCTCCACTTCAAGCACTAATATATTAGTATTTGCAATTAATTCCTTATTAAAATAAATGGAAAATTTACATACATAGTATTGAATTCTTATGTATGTTCTTATGTATGTACGTGCATATCATCTTGCATGTGCATGAAATGATGAGAATGTATATTTCACTTTTAAAAAAGTATAAACGGCACTACTTTTTATGTAATATGAAACTTTTACTTGATATTAATGTAAAATGTTAGGGGTTGGTTATGTAAATACATAAGAATTGGGTGTTAGATTGTCAATACCAAACAAAACATAAAATAAAGTAGGTAGGATGGATTTAAGGGTGAGAGTTAGTGGTTGCCACTTTGTCGCATATGTTTAACATTTACTTTGTGCTTATAAACCTTTTTCTCCTGAGGGCCTACAGTGCAATTGTGAAATTCATGTTTTAAAAAAAATGACAAATTAAATTAAGGTCTTGTGGTTATCCTTCATCATCATTATTATTATGTTGTTGTTCTTCGATTTTTTTTGTGTGTAATTTTTAAGTTATATTAAATTTTATCATATAATTGTTTCTTATATCAAAACAATCATATTATCATGTGTACCACATTCTATAATTGCCATTCCCTTACTTTGTACTTTGAATTTGAATATTGCTTTAAAAATATATGAGTTTTTTTTTCTTACTTATATATGTTTATCAATATATATATATATATATATTTCAAGCCAAAACGAGCGAACACAATCGAACAAATTTTTGTTTTGTTTTTTGCTCGTTTATATATCGAGTCAAAAAAAAATATTTACGCTTGGCTAGTTTGCTTAACGAATGAGCAGAACATAAGCCAACTTATCTAGTTGAGCATGAGTTGTTCGACAATAATGAGCTATTTTGAAACCCTTCGATAATAGGCAGAGATTTTTTTTGGTTATTACATAATATCTAATAATAATCACATTCAGAAAATTTATCATATATGTAGGGTTTGTTAGAGGCAGTAGTTGTGTGAGGAAATTATTTTGCAGATGTTGTTACAGGAAAGTTGTGTCTGTTTGTATTGTGCAGTAACTATGTTGCAGTTGTGTATGATAAATAAGGGTTGTATGCCATTATATTGATGTGTTATTGAATAACTCATACATGCAAATGAAAATTAGATTTAACATCCCTAAAAACACATATATGGTATTTCACTAAATAGTAACGCAAGAAGCAAAAGTAAAAAAATAAATATGTTAACATAACAATTAATATTATTATAATATTGATTATGACATACAGATGATTAATTTCACAGGATATTCTCTTCTAAAAAAAAATTCTCTGTGCCTGGTCATTAAACTGTCACAGTTGGAAACGAAACAAAAAAGAAACATTTGAAATCTATCATCATAACCAACACACCACCATCACCACCACCACTACCACTACACACACTATCAAAAAACCACCACCACACCACCACCACCACCACCACACTTCCACCATCAACACATCCCCTCATCATCACAACCACCACGAAAACCACATAATATCACTAGGGCTATCAAAACGACTTGTTTACAAAAAGCTTGTGTTCCGCTAATTAAGTAGCACATGTTTGATTCGTTTGCTAAGTAAATGAGTCAAATACGAACAATTTTTTTGAGCTCAATGTAAAAATGAGTTGAATACAAATAAAATTTTGTTTGTTCGTGTTCAGCTCGTTTTGTCTTAAAATAATTAAATATATTAATTGATGAGTATTACTTTTAAAAAATTTAATTGACCACAAAGCTACACAGATTCATAATGAGTTGAAATTATTAATTAAAAGAAGATTAAACATATTTATATTAAATCCTATTTAAATTAATATATTGACATAATAATAAATTTTAAATCTTGCCCCTACCCTTAATATTCTATGGTTATGTGATTAGGGCTATCAAAAGGGCTTGTCCTTCACAAATAGCTCGTGTTCAGCTTGCCAAAAAAATAAGTCAAAAACACGAACAATATTACTTTTTAATTAGTCGAACACAAATTGAGTCTGGACTTACTCAAACTGGACTTATTTGCACTCCTACGTAACACCCCCACCACATCATTACCACATCACAAGTTAGGTAAGAATCATCTCAACTAAGACATGGAGGAAGCCAATTGAGATATGGAACTACAAAACAATAAATACATTGAGCATAGACAGTGGCCCCAAACCACAATGAGCAACCTATTTGAGAACAAGAGCAAACCATGTAGAGCAACCCGATTGAGAAAGCGAACAAACCCGGAAAACAACCTCCAAATTTCACAGAAAAAAAAATAAATGTAAAATCCAAATCCCTTCCTTGGGCATATAAAAGAATTATAAATAAAATAAAAAGTGAATGCAATTTCTCTTTAGAACAAAGCTACAAATCAGAAAGAGCAAGCCACAATTCTCATTGAACCACAAGCCGTAAATAGCAAAGAGCACAAATTATAAAGAGCAAAACCATCGATAGAGAAAATAAACCGTAAAGAAAAAAGGATAGAAGATACTGGAGGACGAAGGAGAGCAAAGAAACC